>JAOEGT010064867.1:0-17020 GCA_025447795.1 Speoplatyrhinus poulsoni
CCCCCCCCCCCCCCCCCCCCCCGTTTACAATCAATCGCGGTGATGCCTGCTGGGAGTGACTCTGGGCTAGCTGGGCAGGAGGTGGCGACGGATGGTGGTTTATTACTCCAGCGCTCCCTCCTCCTGCTCTATCGCCTGACTGCGGAGGCACTTCTCTCTGCGACCTACCATTAACCCTTTCCTGCCCTCCTTTCGCCTCTAACCCGGGAACCACCCATCCATCTAACCAAGCACCCGCATCAAAATGGAGTGGTTGGGTGTGTGACCCTCTGCTCTCTGTCTCCGCAGGAGCTGGAGCTGTGCCGCAGACTCTACAAGCTGCACTTTCAGCTGCTGCTCCTCTTCCAGGCCTACTGTAAGCTCATCAGCAGGGTGGACGCCATCAAGAGAGAGGCGGAGGTACGTTGATCTGGAGAGCACAGGTTTTCTATGCTAAAGAAAAGCTAACATCGGCCCTCTTGGGTAATGCGATCACCTTATGGAATGGTTCTATATATTTATTTTTCTGAGCTAAATAACTGAAAATAACTATTTAGTATATGTTCGTTTTATTTTCTAACTGTTTTTCAGACTGGCCATGTCACCGACTCTTGACTGCAGTTGACCATTATCTGAACCACAATCACTGTCATACCACAGTTCTGCTGCTATTTTATGGCTCTTTGGGGGAACCGTAATCACATTAAAGCACTCTATAAGATTAAATTGTTTCTCATGTAGACCAATGGGGACCGTTTTCCAGTTAGTCACTGGTCAATACTAACTTGCTTTTAAAAAGTTTTGCTCATGTGCATGCTTAGCGTATGGGTTGTGGTCTGATTTAATGGTTTCATCTGTCTCTAAGGTGACCAACATGTCAGACGAGCTGGCTATCCTAGAGAGCTGTCTGAAAGAGGCAGAACTGGGCAACGATGGACACGATGGGTGCATAGCCGACTCTGCCCAGACCAACACTGAGACGGCCATCCAGTCGCTGATCGAAACCCTGAGAACCAGAGACTTTAGCTCAGCCCTCACACAGGTCAAGCTCTTCAGGTAGGTCCAGGGCATTGCATCACAACCCCCATATAGATGTTGCATTTGCAGTAGATGCTTTTCTCCAAAGCAACATGCAATACGTCAATAGCTGATTGTTGTTATTGTAAGCAAACATTCTCTTGGAATGACCACAGCATGGCATCGACGTTTCTAACATGCTCTTTAAAAATTGTGATATTCTTAGGATTTCAACGCTTTTGACCAGTTGATAAAAAAAAATAGATTTGAGCCTTTCCTTGTGGGGAAAAAAAAGGATTTGTTATTATCATGGATAACTTGGGCACTGTAATGACATGTTTAGCTATCAGCATACTATTCACACCTCACCTAAGTGCTGATAGACAGCCTAACCTTGATGCATTGTGTACAGTAGTGCAGTGTTTCATACACCCTGCTCCTGGAGTGGCAGGGGTACATCTAACACATGCAAGGACCAGGGTTAGTCAACGCTGGTGTCATCACCACGTCTCTTCAAATGTATACTCTGCTATTACAAGCTAATTGTAAGCTAACTTACCGTTCTGTGTGCGTGCTGAAGACATCAGCTGGTACTTCTACACAGCCGTGGCTCCGTAAATAGGAACATAAACAACATGGCGAACACCGCTCTCAACAACAACAGCCGCATGGCTTCGCAATACGTTTCAAAGTGTTTGGGGCAGCGCAGCGGCGAGATATTGTTTTGAGGTTGGCAAGCATTTGTGAGAATGACTGACTTCCCCCTCCCCGTTGCCAGGTCACTGTGGCCCAGCGACATCTTCGGCAGTGAGAAGGACGACGCGGTCCAGACCCTGCTGCACATCTACTTCCGGCACCAGACGCTGGGCCAGACGGGCTGCCTGGCCGTGGTGGGCCCCAGCAGGGACCTGTCCCAGGCCAGTGGCCGCCTCATGGAGCTCAACCTGCAGATCCGCGAGGCGCTGAGTCAGGCCCACAGCAGCGTGCTGAGGCTGAGCACGGGGCTGTGAGACCACCACGTCCCCGGACCAGACTGGACTCACTGGTGGCCCCCTCCTCACTCTGCTGTTAGAGGCCGGGGGGGACGAGAGAGACTCCCACCTATAAAGGGCTAAAGGATGTGTGGGAATAACTGTGACGCTCATTAATATATATTAACATCCGTATGAATACTTAAAAACAAGAAAGAAGCTAATATCCTTTTTTTTCCCCCAGACTAGACCAACTCGCAAAATTCATCTGCAATAAATAACGTGGTGGCATGCCTGCTGCTGAGGGAGAGGTGGGGGTAGATAAATGCTAAGATGATAGATTTTATTTTTTATTTGTGTGTGTGTGTGTGTGTGTGTGTGTGTGTGTGTGTGTGTGTGTGTGTGCGCGCGTGTTTTGGCCTGAACGCCTCCTGCACTACCTAGCGATGTGACCAGCCCCCTCTGCTGGCTGGGAGCAGCTTTGGGCACATGCAAGTCAGTCCTGGGAGGACGGATGGACACAGTCCATTCAGCATAATAAGCGAGCATACAAAAACCTAATAAAACAAATGCAAAAAAAAAATAAACAAGAGTTTTCAAAAGCATGCTTGAAAGAGAAAAGCACTGCTACCATATTTTTTTGAGAAATGTATTTTTTATTAGAGCTAACCTTCTGGTTGTAAATGTTAAGATATTTAACATGTAATTGTAACCCTCGGGGATTGTTTTTTTTTCTTCCCCTCAGGGAGTGTAAAAAGATACATACATCTGTTTATTGACCTGCTTTGAGGGAGGAAGAGTGTTGCCTTCGACGGGTCCTCGCTCCAAACTCACTCTTTAACCAAATAAGTAGATGCCTTTAGAGACTTTTGACCGTGCGGGCTATGTTGATATATATGTACACTCGCACACAAATGCATATAATTGCACACAAGTGCAGACTGTCTACAGCTCATTATGAAACATCAATAACTTATTTTACTCTGTATATATTTTAGAAAGTGTATAGTGTAAAAACGTGTTTTTTTTTTTGTTTTTTTCTTCTCCCTTGTACTTTTGTGTAATGCACTGTTAATCCGAAATAGGATGTATGAAGCTAACCTGGGGAGAGAAAAGCGAAATGGGAGATGAGTACATTATTGATCTGCTTCGCTGTTTGTATTTTATTGAAACAGTCGCACAGACTTGAACATTTCCCAAATACTGGCTTGGTTGATGATTGAGTGTAATTGGCCAGTTCTCAACCAATCGGCTGGCGACGGCAGGCACCTCATGTAGCCTCCATCAGCCCCCTCCAAGGCTTTTCCTATGCATTCCTTCTATCCACTGGCCCTGCACTCAGTTTTAGATTGTCATGAAGGGAGAAAGGTTCCTGTTCACAACAGCTGACCTACCATTAATCTGTAGTCGTCTGCCCCATTGGATCCTGTGTTACTAGGGGTTAACAGCTGCCTTAGTGCTTGCCGCCCAAACTGCAGGACACATCAACTGAATGCAATGTGGAAAACTTGTCATGGCACATTATCACTGTACCCATTCCTCAGCTTTTTTTCCTGCTTGTCTGGTACATTTGAATGCTGTTTATTTAATGGATTATTATTTACCTGGAACATTGCTTTAATGTAGCGGTGCATTATCTTTTGTTTCACACCAGCCTTCTCTGGAAAAATAAACTTGATCCTATAGTATGAACTGTGTGTCAAGTGTTTTTGGCAGTGTAGACAAGTCTTCAAGGGAACCCTAGTCTTTATCTTAAGAGAGCAGTTGTACGCGAATACTTTAAGTGAAGTAGGCTGACAACTTACTGTTTAAAGATCTGGTGCTACAGCTATGTTGGAGCCAAATTGGGCAGATTACAATGCAACTGGGGAAGAGGGCATTTGGTATGTTATACAAATGTTCGGGAATAGCACAAGTTTGCCAATGCATGCAGAAATCAACTTTATGCATCGAGTGTAATTGTATGCCTATGAAAGTTAAACACCCACCTCAGGTGGTAGAAGTCAGCAACTGAGCATTTAAACTTCTAGATGGTCGACCTGTTCACCTATTGACAATGTAGCCTGCCCATTTCAGTTGAGAATTTAATGCTTTAAATAAACTTAAACGGCACAGACTGCTATGTAGTGATTTATTCACATTTCTACAGTTATGCCATTCAATTCATAACGCAAAAGGGATAAATAAAGACCATGAAATAAGTCATGAATAGTCAAATAACTTTCATCCCAGAACCCCTGTCTGTGCATCACAGGGCGTTGCTGGCTGCGGACGCCCCCTGTTGGGAGAGGTGTGCGTATTTGGGCAACGTTCTATGGTAGCAGCTAGATTATGTACTTGAAGCTGAAAGTACTGTCACATGAGAGACGCTTGCCCTTGCACCTGCCACACAGATCCTGCCTATGGGGGCGTTTGGGGTCGACGTGTCGAGGCGTGGCTGCGCAGCAACACCGCGCTTTGTTGCAAGCCTGTAAAAACGGTATACTGGTAAGCACTTCAACAAAATAGATATTAACCATTTAGGACAATCAGCCTTACGTGACATGTTATGTCCTCGACACGATATGGATTAAATTCCTTTTGGCATTTTCTGCAAAACTGTTTGAAGTAGACCTGGAACAAAATTAGGCTAGTTAATAACTTGACAAGGACATGACCATTTCTGGATCAGGATTAGAAGTCTTACCTTGCTTGTGCCCTGTACGCACCACACATAGGCACTTTCCCACCGTAGGTTGCAATCTTTGCAGTGATAATAGCCATACTTCTGTTCCAGAAACTAGTGACAGACGGTGACGGTTTGAGATTTTATCCCCTATACAAAAACGACTTCTAAACTGAAGAGACGCGCTCACCTGGAACCTCACACGGCCCTTTGATTTCACGCCCTCCTGAGCAGACTGCACTGCCTCGGTCTTTAAGGGTTGCTTGGGCTTTGATTTTTTGCGTTGCCCAGCGGCCTTCTTAGTTTCGTCTTCGTTTTTTTTCTCTTCGCTCGTCTCCCCTTCGCTCTTCTCAACGGCTTCGGGTGGGTCGTCGCCAGTTTGCGCTTCAGACGAAGAGGCTGTGTTCTCCTCCACGAGGAAAGACGTGATGCTTCTGTACGCAATTGGCGAGTAGACTGCTAGGGTGCGCGGGTAGCGCACGACACCAGGGCTGCCCGGGCTCTGGGCCTCCTGTCGGCTCTTGAGCGTGTCCCGCTTGACGCCTAATAGCGTGCGTGGGCCGATGGAGCACTGTACCGAGACGTCGGTTTTTGGATTTACTTGCACCGCCACATCTTTGGTATTGGCTTTCCTAAGCCTCGGCGTGAGCTTCGGATTAATTTGAGATAATATTGATTTCAGTTGCGCCCGTTGGTGGTTGTTGAACGCTTCGGGATCCGCATAGTTGGACAAATAGTTTCTGTACTTCCAACCCGGAACTTTAGGTTTAGAGTACCTGTAAGGGTTGTATGATGAATAGAAATAGCTGTCAACTGACTCGTCGCCATATGTAGCCATTTTTTTGATAAGCGAAGTCTGATTGTTTGGTGAAGCCAGTTAAATATAGATGAGGCCAGATCCCATTTGTCCTAATAGTATTCAGGTGTGACACTGCTCTGAACCAAACGTGAACAAAACTCCACGTTGATGCATTCCATTCATGACAAAATCGTGTAATTTTATTTTTTCTGTTGGTAAAATACCATATAATTTCTTGACATACATCAATATACACAATTGTACATTTTATACATACTCTGTTATTCGGACTTTTGTTTAGGCTACTGAATTGCCATGGCTTGAGAAATAATTTTAAACACATTTTCCTAATTAAAATCGTTTGGAATCTGACTTGTATTAATTGTTAGCAATATATACGTGCATGAGTTCACTTATAAAACGTGGAATATGCCTACATGGACCACAGTAAATAGATGGTCCCTGGCGGTGATGCATTCTTTTGATTTGGTTATTTATTTTTCTAATGGAGATTACTTTGACAGCTGGACATTGCCACATGCATAATTCAGATATGTTAATGATGTCATTTAATATATGCTGCGACCCCATCTTGAATTAAGCAACGTAAGCGTATGGACAAACAACGTCATAGGTCTTCTGTCGGCTGCCAGCCCTACACGACTTGTGGTGGTTTAAGCATTTTCTGACCATGCCCCCATCAGCGGTCCGTAATATTCTGCCCCTCTGCCCTGCAGTGGGTCGTTAAGGCTCCTCATACGGGGGTGGAGCCTGGGGGATAGGGGTCCAGGATTACACTGCTAGGGTCGCTCACTGTCACGGCCCCATAGGACGAGTCATAACCAATGTCCTCATCCTGGAACCTCTGGTACATAATGCCCGTGTCATCGTGGCCTTTCCCCGCGGGCTCTGGCTTCTGCAGCCCTTGCTTGCTGTACAGCCTGTAGGCCAAGATGAAGGCCCCAGCCTCGGCTGCCTGGAAGAGGGCGTAGAGCAGGGGGAACATGTACATCCCCCCCACCAGCTGAGGGGGGAAGGCCAGCTTCAGGATGGCCGTGCACAGCTGCACGTTCTGGCAGCCCGTCTCCAGGGAGACGGAGCGGCGGCTGCTGGGCGGCAGGTGGAAGAGCGTGGCCAGGCCGTAGCCCGCCGCGTAGCCGCACGCCGGCATCAGCACGGCCACCACGTAGACGGAGAGGGGGACGGAGGAGAGCAGCTCCGGACCCAACATGGCCGCCGTCAGAATGAACAGCAGCACCAGCGTCACCAGCAGAGACCACAGGGACGCCTGGGAACGTGGATACGTGCATTAGAAGAGAAGCCTGGAAGCCATCAATGCGTCATGCCCCTATATTTATGTGTGCGCTCACTGAGCAAGTACACACAGCCTATGGTGTACCAATGCCCCCCTCCCTCCTGTAAGAAGATTTCTATCATTTGAAAGGGTGGAGCACTTACTGACAAAGTGCCTCTGATGTTATGGTTCGCTGCAGGGCAGGTGCGTATCCAAAACAGAATTACGCAATGCGCTTTGACGCACAAGTCAACTATATTTAAATGTTTAAATAAGGTGATGTCTTTAAATGTGATTTCGGGTTACCTTGAGAACTTTGTCGGCTATCCGAGTGTAGCGGTATCTCAGCGCGACCCCCAGGCCGATCGGGATGAGAGTGCTGCACAGCGTGAGGATGATGGCGCCGAAGGGCATCAGGTTTACAACGGGCGTGTTGATCCACGCGCGGCTGTAGATCCACAGGCAGAGTGGCATGAAAACCAGCGCCAGCAGCGTGGACGAGATTGTCATTATAATGCTGGGTAGGGATTTGGAAAGACGGATAAATAAAGTTGTATTATCGACAAAGGCAGGTAAAACAAATGTGTCTTAGCTCAATCAAGTTAATTAACATCTCAATTGCTATATTCTATATAGTTAACATAATTGTAAAAGTTGAACCTCAATTAAAAGGAACACACAGGTTGTTTTTTGGGGGTGGGGGGCGCTCCAAACCAAGTACAGTCTAAATATGTACCTGAGATTCATCTCCCCGTTCACCAAGAGTGACATAATATTAGATAAGTTCCCTCCTGGACAGCAGCCACACAGTAGAACAGCAATGGCAGCTACGTCATCCAGAGAGAAGGCTAAAGCGAGCAGAAAGGCTACTAGGGGCATGATAGCAAACTGACACACAAGAGCCAGCAGCACCCCGATGGGTCTTCTTATGTGCTCTCCGAGCTGGCTAACTTCTACGGTGCAGCCGAGACCCAGCATTGTGAAGCAGAGGACAAGTCCCACAAATACGTTGATACCATGACTTAGCGGAGAGTCCCAGAAGGCAGGGATAAGATGGATGGATTCCGACGGCGGAGCGCCCATAAGATCGGCTACTACAGTCCTGAGTTTCGCTTCTACAAACACAGGGTCACTCGCTTTGCTTAATACGGACATGGCAGACCCGTCCTCGGAATTGCCCAAAAGTCGCCAATAAGTTTCAGTCTCTGAAAAAGTTTTTAAGACATTATTTAGCACGCTGGAGTTCTCCATTAAGCCACTGTATCGAGTTCTCTCAAGGATCCTTCACGCGGGTCTCCGTGCGTCGTGTTTACGCACCGTCTCGAAGGATGAACCGTACAGTCTCCAGTGGTTGAGGGGATTGATGGCAGCGTGACATTATGTCTTAAAGACGACGGAGTGTCTAGAGGTGCCACGGATTGGCTCCCTGGCAGAGAGACGCACATTGCTCGCCTGCGTCTGCGCAAGATCTTTTGATAAGTTCAACGATATAGGACTGTGAAGCTCAAAAACTCCATGTGCGGTAAATTGCATGGTGCCCCTTGAATATGCTAGTTACGATATTTATATGTGGACATTTGTGGTTTTATTTTCATTACCATGGGCTACTTTTTAGTGAGGGGGCTTTATATTGAATTGTACATTTAGTTCATGAAGACTAAACTTGAGCTCTGTCATATAGGGTAAGCCACATAAAAGGAAAACTGCTATCTTTATATTCGTGCGTTGACTGTGAGAATATGCGGCTCTCATTTCTTTTGTTACCTGTGCTATTTCTATCTATCATGGAGTGTTTTGAGCTTTATGCATGAAAGTCCTCACTATAACTGAACGGCTCTGCATGTTGGCTTTATTAAAAATCTATCTAGATAGGCTGACTTTTAACATTACAAGAAAAACCTAGCGTGGCTATAAGTCTACAGAATGATTATGCTATTTAGGTTATATCTCTTCCAGATCAAATAATATGTTGCTAGTAGACTATCTCTTCATATTTTTTGACATAACAGATTTATAAATACTGGGTTGAAACAGTATGGCTTCTTGTCTGGAGTACTTATTACCTTGCATAGGCCTGTACATGAAAAATAATTGCTAACCCTTTTAGGTGAAACAGCAGGTCAGATTTCACCTAATATTATAGCAAAAGTATTACATATTATATCAATTATATCAATTATATCAATGCAGGTCTAGATACTGACAGTCACCCCAACAAACATCTTATTGTTCTCCTGAGTCCTGGGCTGGGACATGAAAAGGATGGAGTAGAACGAAGGAGATTTTGGACACAAGATAAGATTGAACTAATGGAAACCAACAAGCTACAGGAAGAGTGCAACTATTATCTGATGTTTATGGATAATTCAATTTGCAGCAGTTCAAACAAGATAAAAACTTTTATGCTGTTTTTTACATTTACTGCTAGCTGTTGTAGCTAGACATGCAGGTGTTAAAAAATTAATGTATACACCCTGTTACGAGTCCAACAAAGTAAACTATGGGACATAATGCCTTTTCAGCTTTTATTTGAAATGTGAGTTTACACAGGGAAACTGAATGTCATGTTTTTGTGGATATAAAAAAAAGTTCAATAACAAAAACTATCACACAAAAGGTGTGGCATGTCTTTTTGCCTTAGCTTCCCACTGAACATTCACAGAGGCACCTCTCTTTAATAAATAGTTCCATTTACAGAATGAGCGTAATTAGTTATAAATATAAAAGCATATTAAAAATTTTTTAAAGCAATTATAAATTTATTGATACAACAAAGTAGGCAAACAAATAAATCAAGCAAAGTTGCAAATAAGATTGGCAAATCCATATACTGGCACAAAATGGTTAAACAAATAAAGCACATTCAAAATAAAGTCAGAATTTAAATAATAGGCACTAGTTTGATAATATCCGGCACACCATTTACCAAAAACAGCATCCCAAAACATGGCACACCTCTTTGTTAGTTGTATTAAAGCACAAGAGGCAATGGTCACTTTATATAAACTATTTTTGTAGACCTTTCCTATCTGCCTTTATCACACCACGATGAGCAACATACACCAACACTATGGGACTGCATGACTTAGATTACGTGGAGGTGGTTCTCTTTGCTTAGTTTCAATGGTTGAAAGGTAGGGGTATGATTTAGCATATTTTAAACAGCTCATCTCTTGGAAAATACATGTTTTCACAGTACAATTTTAATAGATTTAGGTCTTATTGAACTTGTCATTTTGAATTCTAATTAATTTTGACTGACACTGAGAAACATGTTCACACCCAATCACTTTCCAAGAACACTATGCTGATGACCAACTGATGTGCTAGTCTGCCAGGGTATACTTGGGCACCAAAGAAAAAACAAACATTCAGAAATTCAGAAAACCTTTGGAGTTAGCTTGCAGGTGAGGTTCAAAATGTGCATTTAAAAATAATTAAAATCCTGAAAACAAATACTGATATGGATGTTTGGACATAAACTCCTTAAATAATGTGAATAAATAATTCTCAAAAGAATCATCTGCATACATTCATGCTGATTAAATTAGGGGGGAAAACTCTTAAAAAGTACACTCATTGATTGCATTATATTGCCCTTCCTGCCCCAAGCACACTGGTGATGTGTTGGGGTGGAGAACCGTGTCAGCCTAGGGACGCTGTGGGGGGAGGAGTAGAGAGCAGTGCTAGCCACTCAGGCGTGGGGAGGGGCTGTCAAACCAAGCACAGCTGGTTTCAACCTAAAGGTCAGTTCCAGACACAAATTGAGGAGTGACCCTTTAAACCACACAGAGGTGCTTCCACTGGTGCACACCTAAAACCGCGTCCTAACTGAGTGCGACAACAAGCGAGTGTACGACTACCGCCTTGCATTGGACACTGTCCACTCTGTGAATTCATTACATGAAAACAAACCTACCAACATAAGCTGTGGCACACTAGAGATCATAACAGCCTTCTCCGTATTCACAATACTATGACGGAAGTAGGTATACAGTAGATACATCATTGCTGTAGCTATAGGCTAATGCACAGGCAGCGTATACTGTAGGCTATTATACAACCACCATCTCCACATTGTAAAATAAGCTAATTAGCTTGCAAGCTCTGCTGAGCATCCTGATAGGAAACCATCTCCCTCCAGCCAGCTGCGATGTTATTAAAGTAACTGAATTATCAGTTACTATAGTCCGTTTCAACCGTTAATTAAATAGTTCTGTGCACCATATGAGTCAAATTGATATTGCAAGCTATGGCAGCTGCAATACTTTGGGATCCTCTTTAAAAATGTATGTATATATATGCACATACTGTAGAATATAACTTGGATCTGGCCTTAGAATTGATCATTTATGCTTTACAAATATTATACTGTATGTAGGCATATGTGTAGGAAGTGGCTGCCGAGTGGGACCTTGTCTACAGGTGAGAAAATAAAAACGTATTTGAAATCGTGACTGATTTAGGCCCTACTGGCAAAATGCATTATGCCCTCGGATCAAGGCTGACATCCTTCCTTCTCGATGGAATGTCTGATCGGAAGAACAAGGTTATTTCACCACCTTTAACCTTGAGGTCATTAACGAGTTGAAGTTGGATGAGGTAGTCTTAACTTTTAGTCTCTGTAAACGTCTTGTGTGTGTATGTGTACAACTGTGCCAATTAGAACATCTGTTGTAAAATACTTTCATAGCTGGGAGATTGTCCGACTGCTGTGACGTTTTCACTTCCGCTCTTTATCAAAATTACATTTTGTTGCCTGGTAACAGTCAGCCACACTGTTATTGTGGAATTGCACAGCTCAATTATGACGATAGCCTATTGTCTAGCACATAAACATAAAAAATACATTTGTAAAACATATTTGGAAATTGTTTTATATCATAGTGCATTTTAACTGTGAATTATCCTTATGTCATTTCACGAGTATCATGCCGCCCCATAACTTGATGAAGGTGCATAAAGGTTCACCAGAATACAGGAAACTAAGTGTTTGATGCTCAAACTTTCCTGAGACCCCCCACTTAATGTCCCCCCCCCTCCCCCTCCAATATTTATATCAAAGCCGTACCCTTGATTAAAAGTGTGCTTGATGTAATGTCACATTGTCATACCTTGACTTAGGGCTGGGCGATATACCGGTGTGTGTGTGTGTGTGTGTGTGTGTGTGTATATATATATATATATCGGAATTTTTTCAAAAGAGAGAAAATTAGACTATCGTTTATATCAATATAGTTATATTTTGCATTTATTCATGACTTTTTCGATTTGTTCGTCTCTCCGTCCATGCCCTTAGGGTGTTCAGAGTGTCAAAGGGGCGGAGACACCAGAGAAAGCTCACCTATGTCAATTAATGTTGCAAAAAATAAAAAATTGCACATTTCCGTCGGATTTCCTGTTTTTTACTATATGCCTGAAGATGTAACCCACTTTATAGAAAATACCTATATATATCGTGTATCTGTATTCAACCTAAATATATCGGGATATTATTTTTGGTCCATATGCCCAGCCCTACCTTGACTTTTGATTAAACGCCCCTGGTTGCAACGAGAGCAAATAGAAACAGAGCGTCCGAAAGACGTTAGCTCAAAACGACTCGTCTCATAAGACATTCCAACGAAAAAGACGGCAATCAAACTGAGCTTGTTCTTTCGCATCGCATTCAGTTAGGACATGGTGTGACATTTAGAGGGAGCATCACCTACCCAGCGTCATCACAGAGATCTGACAAACATCTGTTGTACACACAACTATGCAGAGAAATGTTAGCAAACATTTCACTCTGAGGGAGGTGAAGGATGAAAAGGGGGTGGGGGGGGTGGGAGGAGAGATGACTAGTGGAACAGTGGTGGAGGAGCTGCTAGCTTGGTGCATGATTGCAGACACACTGAGGAAGATGAGGGTGCCCTCTTGTGGCGGTACTGGAGCATGGCAGGTCTCTTTGGGATCTTTCTGTGACCGAACGCATGTCCCCTGAGCCGGTCCACGCAGAAAGAACACAGCGGGTGTGCTTTGGATTCAGAGGTCATCCCTGACACAACGTAGATTTGTCTGCTTTATTCATTGTTATTCTTACTCTTGTCCCCCCTTGTGTTCAGGGTCAAGTCGTGTTGGTGTTTAAAGTGCCGCGTGTCATCAGCGTCTACTGCCTCCCGTCCGTCTCAGTAGCAGCCTTCCCTCCAGTTCTCCCCCGTGCCGCTGTAGCTCCGGGGGGCAGGGAGAGACCTGGGCAGTGGAGGGTTCAAACAAGCGTGTTACTAACCAAGCCCGTGACCACCACCCTAGTAGCAGAGCCCCACATTCAGGGATAGCTGGGGTGGGATTATGGTGACCTAAAACTTAAATAACACAAGTATTTTATTCAATAATAAACTTATTGTATTATTTTGTAACATGGACAAAGATAGATTATCTATGAATGTTTGCGTGTGCATGTGTGTGTGTGCGTGCTTGTGTGCGTGTGTGCGTACCTGCGCAC
The DNA here is from genome assembly GCA_025447795.1 of Speoplatyrhinus poulsoni. Lineage (NCBI taxonomy): Eukaryota > Metazoa > Chordata > Actinopteri > Percopsiformes > Amblyopsidae > Speoplatyrhinus > Speoplatyrhinus poulsoni. The sequence goes on from JAOEGT010064867.1 coordinate 13,210, forward strand.
GGGCTGTGCCAGCTTGCTGCGGGGCAGAGGGATGCCCCCTGCTGCCGGAGCGCTGGGGCGGGGCAGGCCACTGCGGGGCGGGGCCAGGGAGCGGGTGGGCGTGCAGGTGCCAGAGCTGGGGCTGGACGGGGCCTTGAGCGGCTGCCTCAGAGCCAGCGGGGAGGGAGTCACCGGGGTCCTCAGCTTGCTGGGAGAGGGCACTGGGCACAGGCAGGACACGCGTGAGCACATGGAGCCACACCGACACACACCGACATGCACGTTACGCTGTAGTGCGGTGGGTGTCTGAGGCTTGACTCACGACCCCCAACAAGTGAAAAGATGAGGCATAGGACAACAATACCGGTGCAACAAGCATAAATGTTAGATGCATCTAGAATAAATAACCATGCCCACCATTCAAATGTACTGAATTGGCTACAAATATTAAAAATGGAAGGAACAGTTTGATTCTTCAATGTTTAAATGTTTATTTATATAAAACATTTTGTTTTTAGAAGAACCACTTCTCTGGGGGATCCCAGACCACACTTTGAAAACCTTCTAGTGTGTTCTATGGGTTTCTCACAGGCCTCATAGAAAGCAACAAGCCGCACAGTGTCAGAGCAACAACCATTACAACATATACAAGTAAAATGGAGTCGTGAGTTTCTCTCCAACACCATTCATGATAAAAGAAAGCTCCGACGTGAGACACAAAGCCAAATAAGTGAAGGAAAATGCCCAACGATGTTGACAACTGAACGAGACTCATGGCAGAGACCGGTGGGAAGCAAGGTGTATCATAACACAACATCAACACAACCACAGCATGGGTCCACACTCACAATGTTCAAAACAACAACAGGCAGAAACCCTCAGTGAATACTCACTGAAATCCCCTTCTTCTCCAAAGCAACAGGACAGAGGGACTAAAAATGACAGGAAGAGACGGGCCTTAATTCCGTGCGGCAATGATGGCACTTAAATGTGACATCCTCCAGTGAATATGCTACTTTTATTCAGAAAGAGACAACATTCTGAATGTCATGGTGCAATGTATGGAATGGAAAATGATGCATGTGTGTTGTCTGGAATGCACTCATTATATTTTGGCCATCAAAATATAAATAACTGTGCAGTGTTCATGTGAACACAGTCACTGATACAGTTCTTGTTATAGAAACACATAAAAAGTGATACAGACTGCACCACACCATCCTAGACAATGCATTTCCAATGTGTGGAGCGGAGCTTCTGAGGAAGCACTACATGATTTAACCAGTGATAAAGTAGATCAAGTAGACATTAAGCCCAAACAGCTGTCAATATCAAATTACTTAATTTGACCTAATTCATCACTATATTATAATGGTAATGCTTTTATTATGCATTTGTTGTGGGTCAAATGAAGGGTCTGACTGTTTAAAGGAAACTGGAAATAAAAGTAGATGTTTGTATTATGTTCTGTTGTTGTCTGTCTCTTCAAAAAACAACATTTAAACTGACCCCACACAGGTGACCCCACGTGTATCTACATTGTACTGTGATATTCCCATTGAGGGCACTGGTAATGCGGGTTTGGTCATCTTGCTTTGAAAAACCGGTATAAAAGCAAGATGTATTACCTGATCTCAGATAGCAAAACTTGGGATTTTCAAGTGTGTTTTCTTTAACAACTGGCCCAAGTATTTTCCAATCACAGAACACTGATAATGTCCACTGCATTATCATGAAGAGGTTAGGCATTTTATTCATTTAACAAAGTTTCTGTGATCTTGTATGTTCTTCAAGGTAACATACTCCCAGATACAAAAGAGCATTGATGGAAATATGTCAAGATAGACATATTTCACCTGGTGTCGTGATTAAATAGCCTATGTCACCTGAGTAGGCGAACTACTGCATCAGTGCTACATAGTCTAGTGGTCTTGCTATTCCACTGTGAGTCAGAAGGTTGTGGGTTCTGTCCCCAGAGTTGTCCTACTGGTACTGTACACATCCATGAGCAAGACGGCTATCCCCTACCTGCTCCTTGTAAATGTACTCATTGTAAGTCACTTTGATAGTAAAAAATGTTGACCATTAGCAAGCATACGATAAAAGAATGTTCACATTTAATAGAAAGTGCTCCCTCTTCTGGTCCAAGTCTGTCTTCACATCTCAATGTAATTACAATTTTGTGCAGATGGCGACACGGCCCATTTATAAGAACACTGCACCCAACTGCATGGCTAAAAGCAGCAGAGAGAACGCAACACTGCATCCTTGGTGTTATTCCAGGCTGGCCACTCATAGATTCCCCTTAACGGTCTATACACCTCAGCCAAGTGTGTATGACATACTCGTCATCATACAGTAAGTCTTTGGTTACCTCGCAGGGCAGATGGGCTTTGGAGGTGCTGTTTTGGTTTCGGGGAGGCTCGGGGAGGGGCAGAGTACCTTGGGAGTTTGGCTGCTGCTGCAAAAACAGGGACATTTCACTGTGGGAGTCAGCGTTAATTTGTTCTGACTGAGTCGAGAGAGAGAGACAGAGACAGAGAGATTCTGGAGCAGGCCAAGCTGCAGTCAACTCTCAGTGAGGGTTGCCCACAAGGGGACACTGTAACCATACATTCTGGCAGCTTTATCCAGGAGGCGAGATAAGATAGCCACCATAGCAGAAGCCCTGTAGGTCCAACAGCCAGCGTAGAGTGTCAGTAGAGTGTCAGTAACGGGGGAGTAGGTGTGGTGAGAAAGGTAGCACATGTACAGCCCAGAAGTCAGAGAGGTGGGGTTTAGGTTTTGCATGCCCAGGCAAGCCTCGGTAGAGAAATACACATGAATCCAGACACTGATATGTCGCTCAAGAGTTTCCAAATTAACAAAATCATACACAATGTGAGTAGAGGTACAAATATCTAATTAACCAACTAAAAAAAAGTGGACAAACTGACATCTAAAAAGATTTGCTCAGCAATACACACAGTCAATTAGAAAACAGGTTTACACAGGATAAACCCATTTAGCTAGCTATATGTTTAACCAGCTGTGACCTGCCTTTTGACCCATCCACTCAGGTAGATAGGGATTAGTGCTGTATCATTAGCTACAGCACATTCCCAGTAAGAGCTCATTACCTGTGAACAGGCTTACATTATTGTAGCTCTACATTCTGAATATTGCTGAGTTGTCTAGTTCTGCTGGTTAAAACTGACAGTGAAGTAAGGAGGAGAAAGGGAGTGAGATAATACAAGGCAATGTGATCAAAGCTCACAGCGGTTCCCAAACCAACCAAAGCCATGGCACCAAGCCATCAAAGTAACAGCTCCATGAAGGTGCAGCCATAGGGTGCAGCCAAAAGGATTAACAGAATCTCACTTGCACAATGACAAGCTGAAGAACATAGTCCACGTGAAACTGTTACTGTTATGTGGGTCAGTATTAGTAAAGAGGAAAGGCTTAGTGTTCATATAGACGGGCAATAAAGAACATCACCAAACAATCTTCCTACGGTGTTCACTGTACCGCTGTATTAACAGAAATCTATCTACTGAACCATGTGCAGATGAATTAATAAAAATGAGAAAACAATAAGGCAGGTGTCTCTTATATGCCGTAGTCAAGTGTTGTGAGACGAGTTGTGTATGAAAGCCCTTGGTGAGCGATGAGATGGGTATGTTGTGTATTAAAGCCCTTGGCGAGCTATGTTATGAGATGAGATGAGTATGTTGTGTATTAAAGCCCTTGGCGAGCTATGTTATGAGATGAGATGAGTATGTTGTGTATTAAAGCCCTTGGCGAGCTATGTTATGAGATGAGATGAGTATGTTGTGTATTAAAGCCCTTGGCG
>JAOEGT010064877.1:0-17017 GCA_025447795.1 Speoplatyrhinus poulsoni
GGGTCCCTTGCTGAAGCTGCTGCCCCCGCGACCCGACTCCGGATAAGCGGGAGAGGATGGATGGATGGATGGATGTAAGTAAAATTGTAAGTAATTATAAAAAATGTAAATGAATAACAACATTGACAATGGGAATCTCTGCCCGATGGAGAATACAGACTAGTCTAGCAGACCGATGTTTGGATTTTCGCTGCACGAATGTCAGGGAAGTCCGCTAGTCGTTTTGTTGATCTGTAATTGGTGAGATGTAGCCTAGATGTAGTCTGCATATAGAACATGTCTTATCAGCGAATCTTTTTTTGTATTTTCGCTTCCGCGAACATCAATGATGTCCCCTAATGTTGCTAAATGTAGTCTCGGTTAATGAAAACATTTCTTTCCAGCGAATCTCATAATTATAACATGGTGTTCAAAGGTAAAGCCTGTGCTGCATGTAGGTTACAGGACATTGTTATACAATAATGATTGCTGCTAAATCACTCTGGCATAGGGGTTTGCATTTGCAATGCAATTGTTGCTGGCTGGTAAACACCTCCCTTTTCGCCATCCAACCAATCAACCTTTGCGTGGCAGCGCGGGTGACAAACGCACTTCGAGATTTTGGAGCTGGCTCTACGGGCCCGTGCATCTATGTGCGGGATCCGCGGGCCCTATGCAGACGGGTTTGACATTGAGGCGTAAACCTGGCTTGAGATGTGGAATGAACAAAACGGAAGCAATGCAGCACTTCATTCTGAAGCAAGAAGTGTTTATGTGCAGTGAGCAAACCAACCACGACTGTATTTAAGAGTTACAAATAAATATTTTATATGCCTTGAACATTAGCCTACAACTTAACTAACTTTGTATGCTGTAGTCTCCTGAACACTTTAATCTGTTTATGGTGCTTGGCAGCATCCATAAAGTGTTGCATTAGCTACCTCCATCTGCTGGACTGTCTACGCTATTTATTGTACCATGCCGGTATTACCATTGCCTGTATGAACAGGCGCAAGAGGTAAATGTACCTGGATGGAGCTGAATAGAGAAAATCACTAGCTGTGCCTGCATGGTCATGCATGTAATTTACCAGGAACAATGTGTGAAAAGGGCTCTAGTTACTAATGGTAAGAAAAAGGAAATAGATCTACTTTCCTCTTGTTTTTTTTTTTTTTTTTTTTAAATAACTTTCTAGTAAGATTTCAGTTCCAAGATTGAAACCGAGTGTACAGTATAGCTCTATGAGTATACAATTGAAAGGTTATTGGCCTACTGTATTTCAATATTTGTTAAAGCATTTGATCAGCTGTTATATTGAACATTTTGGATTGGGAAACCAAAATAGTTGATTGGGTATCCTAATGGTATCATAATGCCTAACTGGTTAAACTGTCGTGTCTAGGCTCTCCTTAAGGGATAAATAGGGCTTTTTATTTTGATAAACACAGCGTCATTGCTTTTATATTTATGTAAAATCCTGACATGAAAAAGCAGTTGTTTTCAACCAGCACATCCTGCCCATATTTTCCCCAGCCAGTCTTGAGGCCACCTTCAGGCTACAATGCTTCCTTGCTAACCGTTGCGCTCCCACTGTAATCATACAGTACAGCGACACTGTAACTAAGCTACACGGCTCATAAGCTTTATAAGAGATTTGTGGTTACATACACCAAAAAAGAGTTTACTGCAGTAAGGAGAGCCCAATGCCAGAGACACTATGAAGGCCCTCAAGAAAAATATGACCTAATCCAAATCTATTTGTTTAGTAGTCAACTCACTCAATGCAGTGCAAAGCAAAAAGGCCCACGGCTGTCCAAGGTTTGACGCTGACACAAAGTGGCTCAACTTTTCTTTGATAACAACCTAACTTGTTCACCTTCTTTAATCATCCTGGAGGGTGTCGGCTTCCAAACAATGGCTAACGTTTAAGTTTATTGCAGCCAGTAGTGAGGCGGCGAGGTTGTGTCAGCGCTGACTTGCAGCAGTGTGTATGTACGTGTGTGCATGAGTGTGTTTACGGTGGGAGGATAATAGCAGCTGGCTTCACAAAACAGAAAACTGAGAGAGGGTTCCTCTCCTGCTGGAACTGTACAACTGCCTGTCAGCCAATCGGGGCCCAGAGCTTGTTGCTATGTATGCTGTGAATCTGCCCCTTTGTGTGTGTGTGTGAGAGAGAGGGAGAGAGAGAGAGCGAGCAGGTCTAGAGTTTTGGATAATCACGTATGAGTGGTGGTGGGAGGAAAGTGGAAAAGCTTCCTCGGCATTGCTGGGCGTTTCAAGGCAGACTGTTGGGTCTCCCTCAAAACACCCCGTAGGAAAACAAATGGTATTTCTTAACTGCATTTCTATATATTTCTCTTTTAAAGATCACTATATGTTTGTTTGTTAACAATGGTTGGCACAAACCCTACGTCCTGAGAGTCTGATTATTTCAACCTTTCAGCCATCAGTCACGTTTTGAAGAAGCAGGACTGCCCAGTTTGCCCCAACACCCATGTAAAAAATGTAGGTCTAACTGGAACTATTTAGTTATGTAATCGTTCCTGGTACATTGTACTCCAGTTGCGGTTATTCCTGAACTACTTTGCTAATATTGTACAGTATAACTGTAGTTCCAGTAAAACATATTGAATATAATGTGTGGGGGGGGGAGAAGTATCAAAGTTAGTGCCGGTATTATTAATTTGATGCCAGCCATATTGATCAGTTAGTTATCAAACAGATGGGAACAGGAGAGGTGAGAGCCTCCAAACAGTAGCAGGCTACTAGCAGCAGTGCAGTGCGTTCGATTCACGTAAGGGGGACGACTACGGGAAACGCAGCTGATGCTATTGGTGCAGCTATAGGTTGGCGACACTGTATTACTGCGGGGACAATGGACAAATGCCTCTGTGTGATGCGGGAGACGAGGCCTGTGCGTACGCGACATATGGTGCACTCCCAACACAAACGCTCACATTCTGGCGAAACAGCGTTGGGGAGCTAGGCTGACCCGCGGAGGCCCGGGACATTAAAGGTCCTACACTGTTCTCCCACGGGACCTCCCACATAAACGGTACAAAGACGCATGTAGGCACGGCTCATTCCTGCACACACAGACACTCTTCAATCGCTGTGACGGGAACATTTAACCTGATATCGGAGTATCCAAGGCAACCCATTGTCCTCTCTTCACGCAAAATTTGTGTGCTGTGTGTGACCGAGCGCTCAGGCCCTTTACAGAGTGAGGTCTGTTCTCCAAGTGTTTGATGTAGTGTCCCACACCCTCTGGTTGACTGATCAGCCATCTTCAGATGTTCCCTTTCAGTAAGGCTAATGCAGCATGTGACTACATTTCCCATGAGCCCCATTGCCTTGCAAAGAGCTACCTCTAATCTAATTCAGCGTGTTTGTGTTTGTATTGAAGAAAGCTAGTTCATAAACTGTAAAGCGACCAGATTATAATTGCTGTTCTTTAAGATGTAAATCAGTTACTCAGAATCTGCAGCAGATGAGACCCAGTGTTTAGCAGTTATACATAATCGCTGCATCGCAGATAGTCGAATCTTCTGTCAGATAAATGTGCCACAAAACCTTTTGAGACTTTCTTATTTATTTTTTTTGGTAGGTTAAAGCATTTACTTTTTCTAACTACAGTAGTGTCAGATACACATAGGTAAGTTCAGACTGATTAAATATTCCTCCGTTAGCATATATTCACGTCATGTATGTGTCTGCCTAATGGTGTTTTTCTCTGAAGAAACAAACAAACAAACAAAACCAAACACTTAGTCAGTGACTGATAGCCGGAGCCTAATGGACCATCGTACCAATTGGCAGAGAACAGAACATTAACCAACAGCCCAAAAGTTTTCTTTCCTGGCTCCTGTCTGCTGTAAACTTCTCTCTCCTGGCCATTGTGTTTTGTTACGTCCCTGTAAACTACATTGACATTTGCAAAGACTCTCCAACTGCGAAGGTTACAATTTCCATACTCAAATTGGCTGATATTCACAGACCATGCAAACATTTGCACTTTAATTGCATAGAAGAATTAAAGAGTATCTTACGGCAGCGTACTGAATTCCACTGGCCGGAGCTGATCGCTGATCGCGGCCACTCTAGTCAATGCTTTCACTTCCACCACACGCAACGCGGGGCGTGTTGGAAGCGTCCCAGGAGCGGGTCTCCGCTCTGCTTCGCTAAAGATAAGCGCCGTGTCTTATTTTGACGGAAGCCGCGGCCACCACGCGCTGCTCAAATACAAAATACTTTGACATTTTGACATCTTCATTTGATACATTTACAAACAGTTTTATGACACCACTACTGTTTTATAAGAACAAATCCAGAAAGGTCCATGGTGTGGAATATAATTGCAGTAGTTTTTGGGGGTGGAAGTGAGTGAAAAGCAAGTCAATGTCGGGACAGGCAACGTAGCAATACAACTGCCTCGCAGCGCTACGCTTTTGAAATGCTCCCAGTGGAAGTTGACGCTTCCGAGAGGACGGAACAAACCCGCGCCGTAGCCGGAACGCTGCGCACAGTGGAATCCCGGCGCTACTTTCCTTGTTAGTCCAATTGATTGTCTTCTATAGTCTAGACTTGGGCACACTTATTTAAGTGCAGAAAACAACACTTTTGACGGTGGCCAAGCGTCCTCACAAGTAATATGTGGGGGAAGATGAGAGAGAGCCTCCAGGCCTCATTTATCTCACTGGGGGGCTGCAGTAAGACGATTTAACATGAAACTGGCACTGTAATCTCCCGTCCTGCTGCTGCAAATTTACAGGAAATTACATATCTGTGTGTGTGTGTGTGTGTGTGAGCAGATGTGCACGTTATGCTGTAGTGGTACGTGATCACCTGTGCATGCACGCACACCTTTAATCAGTCTGACTGGGAGGTTGTGACCGTCGCATTTCTCTGCACAATTAATATTTCAGGCATGGCGCCGGCTGCCATGATGTGTGTTGAGTGCAGTAAGCTGATTGTGTGAATAGTGCTGAACATCCTGTCCCACCCAAAGACAGAAGGAGGAGGAGGTTTCTGCTGTTGGGGCAGAGCTCTAGTCTGTTAGCCTGCCTGTTAGCCTGCCTGCCTGCTTGTCTGCCTGTTTGTTTTCATGCCCGCCTGCCTGTTTGTCTGCCTGCATTTCTGCCCATTAGTCTGTCTGCTTGTCTGTCTGCCTGCCTGCCTGCCTGCCTGTCGCTACACTGAGCGACACACCTCAGCGAGCCTGCCGCAATACAGCTCCTTGAACCGCCCTGTCTCCCTCTAGCTCTGTGCGGGTCTCTCTCTCTCTCTCTCTCTCTCTCTCTCTCACACACACACGCATGCACACACACACGCACGCACACACACCCTTTCTCTCTCTCTCTGTCTCTTTGTCGCTCTCTCTGGGTCTCTCTCATTCAAATTATGGGGAGAGCTTTATTGGCAAATGCATCAGTGCCTGTTGCCAAAGCATACTGTGTGGAATGACATAGAGGCTATAATATAAGACTATAAGAACAGCTGCTATTTCTACATTTCTACTGTCATGATTGTCCCCATCTATATTCAGTTTTTCTGTTGTCTAGCCTCTATGGTGCTGGCTGTGTTTGACTTCTATAGGTTACATCTAGCTAACGTACGTAATATTCAATTTTAATGTGTAATATTGTACGTAGCATGCTAGCACTAGCTTGCACATACTAGCATGCTAGTAGTATGTGGCAGCAGCTGCACTAGGTAATTGAAAATTAAAAGTGCACACCCAATTTCATATCCAAAGTCCTATATCCACATAACCTTATAGGCCACTTGGCAAGTAAGAAGCTACTGCTCCAAAACGGCCATAAAAAAGCCAGACTTTGGTTTGCAAGTGCACATGGATACGAATATTTACTCTACCCAAACTGAACTATCCTACAATGTTTTGCAACGGCAAAACGACATCAGATGTTGTATTTATTTTTCTTTTCAGTTTCTTGCATTGACTAAGTTTGAAGGCTACAGTATCTATGGCAGGGTAACTTTCAGTGTGATTACAAGCCTTAATGGTACCTTGACCAACGACCTCGCCACCTCTTAGCACTCTCTCCTATCTAAGAGTGTCATCTCTGAATCCCCTTGTTAACTTCTCATGCTCTTAAGCCTTGCACTTACTTCTCATGCATTTTATATGGTTGATTACGTGGTAACAGCCAGGTATGACATTATGCTTTATTTGTTCTAGTAAAAGCGTCTGCCAAATGCCGTAAATGTCAATGTAATATGGTGGGTATAAAAGCATGTAGTATACGGTACATTTTTAAGGAATTCCAACATGGCCCTTGTCTGTTTCCTCATTCTCATGACCTCAGGGTCATTTTGTCACCGCTGTGTCTCCAAGGCTTAATATCTGCTCTTTGTCTGCTAGCCTTTGGACCATATAGGCTAGTTAATTAAATAGACAAACAGTGGCTGCAGAAACACTAGTTCTGTCAGAGTCAACTTTATAGTCCTCTCCCTTTACAACGCAGACTGAGCTTAAACAACTTTCAGATCTGTTATGTGCAGAAAGCTTTTGGTGTAGAAAGAGGGCACAGTAATTGTGTGGTCACGGCAGACAGATTAATGGGTTGGCGTATCTGATAGACGGTGGGGTTGTGTGGGACACTTGTCAGTGCTCCCACTCTCTCTGTTCCTCAGTCTCATTTGCGGTCTGTGTTTCAGTAAGGTTTTTTGGTTGGTTCGGGCCAGATGGACACATGGCTGCTGTAGCCGTTCTTGAGACGTGAAACACTGAATGGCAGTGATCAGTCCAGAGAGCTCCATGTCGGCCAGCTTCCCCCGTTCTAACCCCCTCTCCTCCCACATGACACCACACTGGTTTGGTAGCCTGTGGGACCAAAGGGCAGCTAAGAGCGATGTTTGTGTGTGTGTGTGTGTGTGTGTGTGTGTGTGTGTGTGTGTGCACGCACACACAGCTGTGTGTGTTCAAGACAAACGTGCCTTTGTTTGTATACCTTAGGCCAGCTGATCTCTCAGTCAAGTCTAATAACAATCAAAAAAAACATAATAATACATTATTATGATTAATTTAAATCTGGCCTGTTGCATAATTCACATCATACCTTTCAGGTGCCGGGGAGGAACCCACGTGCACGTTACTAACATGCACTATACACAGACACAGGGCTAGAATGCTTAATGCTGGTGTACTTGTTGTGTTCTATTCGAATGTATGTTGCAGTACACACAGATCCATGCTCGGTGATTTTTAAATGTTTTAGTTTGGCTATGTTGTTCTTAGATGTGCATTATCTAGAAGAAGGAGCTTACATTCATAATGAAGGGAGAGGGGGAGATGCCTTGCTTTCACAATACAACCTGTGAGCATTTGAAGATGGACAGAGACGGACCCCTCAGGTAATAATTAGTGACACACACACACACACACACACACACACACACGGGGAAGCAGCATGTTGCAGGGTCCGCTAGGGGAGAGTAGGGGAGGAATATGACTGGCTAACTTGGTTTATGAGCTTGACACTTGACACCGCTGGTAAACAAATTCACTTGTTATCAAATATCCTACCATGATGTCTGAAAACAATTCTCCTAAGGGTTTTTCCAGACACGGTTTGTCTTTAGCCTGTCTGCACATAGCTAGCTAGCCAGTGCTAATCTCTTTGCGGTCTGTATTCATTAACCTCCTCCTGAATCTTCCCCATTAATTCCTTCCTCAAAATCCTTCCACAATGCATCACTGTTTGAGACATTGTGCGGTTATGTGTTTTTGAATGTGTTGTAATTTCAACTGGAATCATTGTGTGTGTGTGATATAGGAATCTGTTATTCAGCCACTACACACTAAAGGAGCTCTGGTCAGGCCCCTTAACCCATCTCTTCGTCACGGGCCCGTTGTTCTGTGTGTGTGTGTGTGTACACGCACACTTAGCAAACTGCAATCTGACGCACACCAAGCACTGGGCACACATGGGTGGGGGGGTGATCATGTCTGCATATATGGGTGGGGGGGCGGTGGTGGTGGAAGTGTGCCCCCCCCACCCCCCTTCTCATCTCAGTATGCAAACTGTTCTCTCCCAGCCTCCTAAATTATCACTCCTCACCCTCCCTTCAACCATCCCTTCTCCTCTCCTCTGCTCTGCTGGCATTCCTAATGGAGGTCTTTACCTTGTGCACTCCCCCATCCCCCGTCAGCGCAGACACAAGAGCTGCTGGGGGTCCATACGGGAGGGGCTGAGGATGGTGGGCAGCTAGGCCTGTAGTTGACTTATTCCTTTGTGTGTGTGTGTCTGGGTGGGTGTGTGTTTGGGAAGGGGAGGTAGCCTGATTCTGACTGATTCTAACAGCAAAATTATACTAAAGCTCGCGAGATCATCCTGATCTCTTTAGTATAATTTTGCTGTTAGAATCAGTCTGGAAAGCCTCGGACTCATTTTGAATGTGTCCGAGTAGCAACTGAACTTTCCAATCAGCGTTGTGTTGATAGCTATGCGGGCGTGGTTTAGGTGTGCCGACTGCGAAAATTACCAAATGGTTCATCCAATCAACTGCCAAGTATAAGTACCTGCCATTCACAAACCGTTTCAATGTACGGCTCCCCAGATGGACTTGTGACAACAATATCTGGCATGTCAGGTTGGGGGGGGGGGTTGTGTGTCATCATTCCCCTTCATGTTTTCCTCTCCCTCCAGCTTTGCTTTCTCAGCCTTGGTCTCTGCGGAGCCTTTGGACTAAAGCTGAAACCCCCATAGACTATAATGATGAGGGAGGGGAAAAACACATGTTCCGTCTTTACATTTGTCGCCACGTTCTCCCGCTCCTCTCCTCCCTCTCCGTCAGCATACAGGCTCCTCCTCCTCCTCCTCTGTTGTGTGGCTCCACGTGCAGGAGAAGCAGCTGAAAGCGTGTGGGTGCGGAGTATCCTGGGAGGAATGTGCGTGACCGTGCCTGGCTGGCTGATCTGCATACTGTGGGGGCTCAACATCCTCAAACACACATTGTTTGTCCCAAAATGGATATTTGTTTTTGTTCCACCACTTTGAACATTTCATTTGGACATTTCTTCTCATGTGCAGACTTGGGTTTGAATTGAGGGTTTCCATGTTGTTCTTATTTTTTATTGCATGCAGAGAGTTGGGAAAATGCAAGCCAATGTCTTCACGATAACAGAGAGAGGGAGCGAGGGATAGAGATGGGCATTAACAAACCATGGAGAATTGGTGATTGGTGGGGGGGGGGGTGGATTCTGAGCTGTGCATCAGCGGACCTCGTGGGATTCTGGGAGTTTTCGCTAGAGAAGTCACAGTACAGGAGATGGAGCACTCTCTTCATTCCCTGGCTAAAAATACCCTATTTGCTCCTGAGGTTCCGACAACACAGCAGAATATATGTGTATATATATATATATTATGCATGCGCACACACACACACAGAGCATTCTATTGGTGACTCATCTCATTAAGGAGGATATTTCCCCACGCTGGGCTGGCGACATTAATAACTCCATACAACTGCTGTTTAAAAACATGTGCCTTCGCTAGGGGTTTCTTATGCTAACGTCCCGGCCAGCGTGGATTGAGAGTCCTATTCTTCGTAGACGTTTTCATGCCGATAAGCCTTTCCGCGTCAAACAAAGCCCCGGTCTTAGCCTTGGGGGCCATACCTCGTGGACACGTTGCCCTAAAGTTAATTCTGTGAAGGCGCACTGTGTCCTTCCTCCCCGAACCAAGGCTGCACAGCTGTGTGTGTGTGTGCGTGTGTGTGTGTGTGATACAGAGAGAGACTGAGACTGACTTGAGAAATCAGCTGTGCGTGTTTTGTATGCGTTGGGCTGTTTTTAAAAGCGTGTGCACGTGCACTGCAGCTCAGCTGACACCGGTGGCAGTTCTAAATATACTCCAGCAAACTGGAGAAGCTTGAGAGCTCACCAGCCAAACCTCGCGTGTATAAACAAAAACATTTTGGGCTATAATGCAAAGCAGCCCTCTGACACCGCCAAACGTACAAGCATCGCTGTGTTCACATGGTGAATGCAGGGTCTGTCTTGTGTCCGTAGTACGTGCACACAGACATACCTGCCCAATAATGCTCCATAGACCGCCACCAGCTCACTCTGGAGCAGTCCGTTCCAGCTGGCTTTGGTTTAGCGGACATGCGCGAAGGACTCTCTCTTCTCTTGCAGCCTTTCTGCGTCGCACTTTGCTTGGTAATCATTTTTTTTTTTTTTTTACTTCCCTCCCCGTTTTATTCTGCCGCTTGCAACTGAAAACTTCATTGCAGCAGTTTAGGGTTGAGTGCTCTGCTCAAGGGCACTGGCTTCAGGGCTGTTAACGAGGGAGGGCCATTCATTGACTTTCCCTGTCAGAATTAGCTCCGGGATGAGGGAGGGTCGCATCTGTAATGCGGACATGCATAATGTGACGTCACACCACACACACACACACACCCCATTACTGGACTAGTGTGGGAATACACAGTGGTGGTGGTTGACTGCTCCTCAGTAGCATAGAGTTTCTGTCAGTTGAAAACAAGTCTAATCTGTTATGAATATATTTAGATGCATTTTCTTGATCGTTTTTGTGCTTGTTTAAAAAAAACACTATATAAATGAACATCGATATTGCCGTTTTCATGATCAATATTGCGATCTCCTAATTCTCCCCCCACCCCCCCACCCCCCCAATCCCCTTCTTGTCTTCAAGATGCGTCTGAGGAGTTTTTCGAGTATGACGCGGAGGAGCTCCTGGTGTTCCTGACCCTGCTCATCACCGAGGGCAGGACGCCAGAGTGTTCTGTGAAGGGCCGGGCCGAGGGACTACACTGCCCCCCCGCCCAGTCGGCCATGCCGCCGCTTCACAAGCACGAGTGCAGCGACAAGCTTCCTCAGGTAAAGTGATTCACTGTAAAGGAAACTGTGGTTCTTCTATTGTTTCATGTGCACAGGCCATCTCTGTGGTTGCCATAACACCCTCCCGTGTTTTGATTGCTGTTTGTTTATCACACATTTGGTAGCATTGTTTTTTTTCTTCTCTCAGATAATAATCCTCCTGATTATATTTAGTCCAACGGGCGTGCTAGTGTATATGTTTAAATATTTGTAGGTTTAAGTGGGGAACGCAATTATGTAACGTATGCTTTTATCCAATGTATTAAGTGAGAACAATTACATATTAATGGGAAGGTAGGGTTATGCATCTTGCTTATGGACACGTTTGGGGTCAAACCCACACCCTTTCGGCTGGGAGTCAACTACTCTTATCACTAACCTAACCGCCTTCAACTCAATCTAAACATGTTTGATTAATGAGCGTGCATTGTTCTGCTGTGTTCCCGTTAGATCACTAGATTGGGTGTGGCAGTGAGCATTACCCGACCCAGTGGCATGACAGGGGCGGTGTTACCATTGTATTTATGCCGGGGCACTTTTGTTATCTCAACAAGCTTCCATTTTACAGGCTTGAATATGTAGCACTTATCCAGAATAACACGCCAAGTGTTGTCCTACTGTAAGCTGAAACCCTATACCCTCACCCCACTTACATGCAGTGATTGACGAGTGCAAGAATCTGAGCCATGTTGTGCAAATAAAAGATCAAAGCTGCAACTACAAACCCTGTGTTACTGGTGCGTTCAATACAAAACTGTATTTAGTAAGAAGCATTTTTGTTTTTATTGTGAAATGTGAGACCGCTCCAGTCTTGTCTGGGCCCAATTTGTGGCACCCTGAATGCGGAGGCCCGTGTATTTAAATGTGCGCTAATCGACAGCGCGACCTATGTTTGACCTCTGTTTGACCTCTGCGCCTGTGTATCCAGTGTCGACAGGCCCGGCGGACCCGCTCAGAGGTGATGCTGCTCTGGAGGAACAGCATCCCCATCATGATTGAGGTCATGCTACTGCCAGACTGTTGCTATGGCGATGAGTGTCCCCCCAGCGACCCAATCAGCGACCCGGTCATGAAACAAGACGCTCTGCTGCTGGAGAGGTGGACCTTACAGCCGGTGCCGAGACAGTAAGGAACAGAGCACACGCACGCACGCGCACGCACGCACACACACACACACAACAGTAGTTACAAAGTGTTTTCTTTTCAAATTTCTGTAACTTGAAGCACATTCAGTATAATGCCTTAACGTGATACTTAAGTCCACCTTTATATTAATTAACGGTTAATGGCATTAGCCAAACTACCGTCGTGTCATTTTATAATTAAGCATTTCTATAAAACGTATAAAAGTTTTTTAATAACACGCTTTTGGTACTTTCCTACCAGGCCACGCACAGGACAAATACAGTAAATATTGAGTCCTCTGAAAGAAAGTTGACAGCGTCCTGTATGTAGTCTTGTACTGTTTATCGTTTGACTGCTGGCCGTCGCCTTGCTTGGTGTTGTGCGTGTTAGGAGCGGGGACCGCTTCATCGAAGAGAAGACCCTACTGTTGGCCGTGCGCTCCTATGTCTTCTTCTCCCAGCTCAGTGCTTGGCTCAGCGCCTCCCATGGCATTGTTCCCAGAAACATCCTGTACAGGTGAGATGCAGTGTCCACACACACACCTCCCACGGCATTGTTCCCAGAAACATCCTGTACAGGTGAGATGGTGTCCACACACACACACACACACACACACACACACACACACCTCCCACGGCATTGTTCCCAGAAACATCCTGTACAGGTGAGATGGTGTCCACACCAAGAAGCACCCCACACACACCTTCTCCTTGGTTTGCTGCAATCAGTGTCGCTTATGAGACGTTGAACGCCCTTTGTTTTGTAGTCAATGTCAGCCCTAAGGAAATACCTATTTTAATGTCAATTTAATACATTTTCACTGATTAGTTTCATTCCAAAACGATATGACTAACATTTTAAATTAAAATGAATAAACAATGCTAATATGAAACACAAAGGAAATTAAATGAAAGTCACTTAAGAGACTTGGAAGCATATGGTCTTAGTAATGTGACAATTGAAGTGAATGTATTCCCTTGAAAAATATTTCTGTCTCTAATAGCTGGAGAATTCACTTCTCTATATTGGCCCCCTGGGGTTTCAACATGCAGGGCAAAAACCCTGCACAAAGAACAGCGTATGGGCTACACATCTAAATATATGCATTCAATACAATATATAC
Organism: Speoplatyrhinus poulsoni; assembly: GCA_025447795.1. Lineage (NCBI taxonomy): Eukaryota > Metazoa > Chordata > Actinopteri > Percopsiformes > Amblyopsidae > Speoplatyrhinus > Speoplatyrhinus poulsoni. The sequence goes on from JAOEGT010064877.1 coordinate 13,092, forward strand.
AGTATATCATGTATGTGTTCGTAGTATTTAATATCCAATGACAAATCTATAACCACATGATCTTTAAGCTAGTACAGTTTTTCTGAAGAGCTCCAGGCAGCTCCAAGGTTAGCATTTGTTTCCAGGCTGTAAAAGATGACTTGACATGAAGTGAAACAATTATTATTAGATAGCAAACTCCCTACTGCGTTTGATTGGGAATAGACTGTGTGTATATATATAAATGGACAAACCCTCTGTGACTCACTCATAGCTCACACAAGAACGTATTTGAACACCGCGCTGCGCTGGCTCTGGCCGTCGCCATCTTTGCAGTACCTGACTCCTCCTGTAACTCCCTATCCGTTATATTGGGATAAATAAATGTTCTAGAAACAAAAAAAGTAGGGCTGGGAGCGTTAACGTGTTGCGATTAATTTGAAATGTGTTGTTTGAAACGCGTTAAAAATCATTAACGCAATTGACGCAACACACTCTATTTAAATGACTACCTGTTACCTGACTGGGCCTCTGTGACTCACTCAGCTTTTCTCATACAAGCGAAGAGCCTGGAATACTAGCATGATGAAGAAGGACAACGGTGGAGTTTTAGAAGTAAAGTTCACGTTAGTTTCCTGATGGCGCTTTGGACTGTACAATTTGCAACACCGAATTAAAATGCAACCGAAGCACTTCGCCGTTAGTAGCTAATACCATACAAAAGCAAAAACCCCTAGGTTATTATTGACGTGACTCGAGGTTCTGTCTCTGCGCGCGAGTGTTGTGCTTTTCATGTGCCATCGTTAAGGTGGTTTAAATGTGTTCATTGTGCTTCGCTTGTGTTACTTTAGACTTCTGATCTGAACCGTTGTAAGAACCTCTGGTTAATATTACAATATCTGTAGCCTACAGTATCATTCCTCCAAGGACACAAAGTGAGAAAACGTTTGTTTGGTTATACAATTAAAATGTTTATTAAGCTGTCAGTGATGTAGGCTATCCCATAAACATTTTCTTCACTCTTTCTCCCGTTAGCTATTCGGCTTCTTCTATATAGGCGATACACACCACCCACATGTAAATATTACCGTTTCAAACTTGCGTCCCAGGTCGCCCTACGTGACGATGTCACCCTTGCTCTCTAAACACCTGCAGCATACTGTATATGTATGGTATATCTATGGTAACACCTGGTTTCTTGCATTGTCTATCTCTTCCCAATATCTATCTATCTAAAATTAAGCTGTAAAACGTTCTCTTTGATGTTCCAAATTGTTGGTGATTTAAAAGGTGTAAGCATTAATATAGCAGCAAACAACTACTATTTGCAGGTTGTTGCAAGTTGTAGCTCTGTGATGGGCCTGGGTTCAAACCTGGCATTCTGAGGTTATTTCCCGATCCTTCCCTGACATCTCTCTCCCACAAGCTTCCTGTCTCTCTAAACTGTCCTGTCTATAAACAACAACAACAACAAAATGCACCAAAACATTTTAATGTCATTAATCACAGCAGTTTTGAGCAATTTCATTTGTACATTTTTTTTTGTTTTTTTTTTTCTTCTATGTCTGACATTTTAACATTGGCGTCTCTGAGGATTGACTCACTTTTGCAGCCAGCCTCAAATAGCCATTTGAGGAACTGCAGATTTAGCACTTGTATTAATTCCAGAGCACCAGTGGAGGTTCCCGCTTGGGCGGCTCTTTCCCTCACGCATTATCTTCTCTTCTCTCTTCCACCCTCCATCAGGATCAGTGCAGCTGACGAGGAGTTGGAGTGGCAGTTCTCCCAGCCGCCGTCGGAGCACCTGTTCCCGGTCCCCAACGTGTCCCAGAGTGTTGCGCTGCGCGTGCGCGTCCAGTCGCTTCCCCGCCAACCCACCTACCCGACCCTGGCCTGCAGCATCCACACCGGCCTGCCCCCGCTCTACTGCAAGACCCCCAGCCTCAGCCCCGGCTTCACCTCCCTGTCCGGCCTGAGGAGGAGCCAGTCGCCAGGCAGAGACGGCCTCCTCCCGGCCTCCGGCGTGCCCCTGTACAGCAAGCGGCCCGGCCCCGTGTCCGGCCTGTCCATCGGCACCCTGCCCGTACCCAGCTTCCCCATCAACAGCATCCCCATCACCAGCCTGCCTCCCCTCTACGGCAAGCGAAGCCAGGAGCCTGCTGCCGTCAGCCGCGGCCACCCTTACCAGAACGGAGAGCTCCCCCAGGTCAACGTGCCTCTCCGCCAGGCGCCCGCTGCCTTCCACAAACCCCCGTATTCCCCTACGCCTTCGCGACCCCACTCCCCGTCCCCTCTGCCCCCCGCAGGGAAAGCCAACCGGTGGCTGTACTCCGCCCTGAACGGCTCCTCGGAGCACGCGTCACTGGAGGACTTGGGGCCCGGCGGAGACAGAGCCAAGGGAACGCCCCCGGAGCCCCTCAGGGCTTTCAAGGCATTCTCGCTGGCCGAGGCGCCCCGCTGCACCTCCCCGAGGCCGTCGGCCACGGAGACCAACCCGCTGATCGGCTCGCTGCTGCAGGAGCGGCAGGAGGTGATCGCGCGCATCGCGCAGCGGCTCAACTTCTGCGACCCGACTGCTCCGCCGCTGCCCCCGGGCCTCTTCCCCACCGACACCCCCCCGAAAGCCACGTGGGGCGGTAACCACGGCGACGTGGCCGCCGCGGGCAAGACCAAAGAAGCGGAGGGGCCGGGGCCCGCGGGCCATGTCCCGTTCGACACGCCCCTGACCGACACGTCGCCCGGCAACCGCGACAGCCCCTCCCCTAAGCCGGCAGCCTGCCGGAAGCTGAGGATGACGGAGACCAGAGAGCCAGAGGAGGAGAGGAACGGAGAAGTGGAGAGGGAGATGCCCAGAGATGAGCAGACTGAGCGGGAGGGGGACGGCTCCCTTCTGGCCCAGGCAGTACAGGACATCACCAGACTGATCCAGGAGAGGCTGTCTGCAGCCTCCCTGTCTCCTTTGCACAGCCGTAGTGGCAGCCCGCTGCTGCAGACGCACACCACCACCACCGTCACGCACACGGTCCGCACCTACTGCCCCGCGCCGCGCCCCAACGCCCACGCTGACACCAACGGCTGCGAGCCGCGGAGAGACGCGCGTGCGCCCAATTGCACAGAGGCTTCCCGGGCGGAGCCCCGAGGAGGCTGGGAGCTGCAGCGAGCTCGCCGGGCCCACACCGCCGTAGTCCCACCGGAAGACCCCCGGCCTAAGGGCCAGCTGCGCACGCAGGCTGCCGCCCCCCCGCGTTTACACATGCCCCCTCAGGAGGAATCCAGAGCCAGGACCCCGTCGCCCCTGCGGGAGGACAACGGCCAGGACCGGGGGTGGACTCAGGCTGCCTTCAGCCCGGCCCTCAGCCCCACGTTGACCCAGAAGAACCACCGCAAGCCTCAGAGCCAGGCCCAGAGCCACACCTGTACCCAAGCCCCGCCTGCGGCCCGCCAGGATGAGAACCTGGCGCCCTCAGGACCAGCTGGCCCCGCCCTCTCCGTTCCAGAGACCACACCCCCTAACAATGTCCTGGTAAGAGGTTTTATGTCGTTTTCAGTTATCCAAGGAGTATGGCTCACGTTGCCTCTTGCTAGATTGCTTGACAAAAGATCTGACCTGTCAAAAACGGGTTCAAATCAAACCATCTTGTGATGCAGAAGTATTTCACATGAACTGAACCAGTCATTGCAGCTTTACGCTATCAGTCATGTTGTCAGGATACAAGATGACGGCCTGTTTAAAGCAGTAGGACTGGTTTCTTCTGAGACTTATTCAGAGGAGACTGGGCCATCGTGGCATGCAGATAAAAAAACCTTTTAGCGAATACTGGCGATATTGGTTTACACACCAGCTGCCTCAGTTGAACTCCCACACACAAACCTCACCTTCTGTTGTGTGTGTGTGTGTGTGTGTGTGTGTGTGTGTGTGTGAGTGAGTGAGTGCGAGGGTGTGTGTG
>JAOEGT010064888.1:0-17016 GCA_025447795.1 Speoplatyrhinus poulsoni
CCCCCCCCCCCCCCCCCCACACTGGAACGCTGACGTCCCGCGGCGGGGCCGTGCCCTCCGGTCTGGCGCGCTCACGCGCACCGTCCACGGAGTATTGATAGCCGATCTGCGACAGGTGGCAATCAGGGCCTCCCGCACGTTTCTCGTTCCTTGATTGTTCCCGTCTTTATATCCTACTGTTCATTTGTTCTTACCCATTGCGGGTTATTGTTCGTATCAAGCTAAGGCTAAGTGTGTTTTCTGTTTATACCCTTGTTGTTTAAGTTTTGTCATTAAACCTACTTTTATATTTGAACCTTTACTGTCACGCCAAGTCTGTTACAGTGGGTATGCACTGCTATCTGTAGGAAATTATCTTATGAGTTGAGCAGATGCCTTAATTCACTCTTAACTCTTAACTCAAACAATCAGAACAATTTAACTGGTGAGAAAGATGGAATTACTTGCAACATCCCACACATAGACTTAAGATAGAGGCTATTATTAGAACATTCCATTAACAAAAAAATAAATGCAATTATGCAGCACCAACATTGGAACTTTCCGATAGAGCTAATTGTCTGTATTGGTCTGTATTTTGCTACATGTATGTGTATGTGACAATAAAAGTTCCTTTCCTTTCATAGTTGTTGAACAAACTAAAAATCTATACGTTAACTTAAATTATAACATAAACAAAGAGCTTAAAAAGGCAATAATCTATAGGCCAAAATGATTGTGGCCAACAAAATTAATATTTGTGCGATAATGTAGAGCACAAATGTTGCATTGTGAGATTTATTTATTTTGCATGTATTTATGTACATTGCTCAACAGCTATGCAATAATTAGTTTAGGCTATTATGGGCAGCCAGATATACAAGTACACCCAGTAACTCAAATCTTGCAGAAATCTGCAGAACATCTTCTGTCAACCGTTCTGCAGATGTCTAATGTAATGTCTCTCTTCTGCTCTGGTTATTATTCATGGTGGAAAACAGGTGAAACCTTGAACTCTGTTCTTTGCGTTTTCTTGATAAACACCAGAGGCTGTGAAATACCATTCTCTAAGGGTGTATGGTCCAAAATACACAAACTACCTTCTACTGCATATGCCACAAGCACCGACTTATCTGTTGAGGGTGGTCAGATGTTGTCAGCTGTCTCAAAACTGATAGCAGTACAGACAGATGCAAATTTTCACTTTACTTGCTTGCAGTGTGTTGCATGGTCTAACACTCAACTATATTGTAGGCAACAGACAGGCTATAGAAGTTAGACAGTGGTGGCCAACACATAGCTGCATGTTTCTGCATGAAGAACAAATTATTTCTTAACAATACTTTTAAACTTTAAAGACATATCCCTTGATGTATAATACAGTTTAAGCCTTGTAACGGTAGCTAGTGCGAGGTTATTGTCAGCTCAACTTACTCTCTGCTGCTATGCTACTGTAGTTCAAACTAGGTTGTTACAATATCATTACTTCGATTATATTTAATTGTTTCATGATCGTAAATACTATATTAACCAGTTAATGGTCACAGTAAAAATGTCCAGGTCTATGTACATATCCAATAATCAGTGCATATTATATGCAATTTGCATGCGTCTGTCTGGACAATAGAACGGGACCCCTGGAACTAGAATGTTCTTTCTCTCTCCTAGAGAGAAGTGGATCCACTATGTGGATCCTGTAAAAGTGCCAGCAAACAGACTGCCGTGCCCACAGCCTCCATCCCTGGGGGTAGACGTACATTGTTCAAAGGCACACAAACAGCATAGAGTAGCAAATGACATGCAGGGCAGGCATATTAGCCTAATAGCCCAGAGACTATATTACAGAACATTATTAACATTTCTCCTGTAGCATATGCATTACGTAATACATAGTTTGGCATTAACTGGAAAATGTCAATAATTAGGCAAGTTTACATCAACTTTATATAGAGGCATACGAACCAATCAATAATAAATGAGTCTACCATCACATCACATTAGTCTACACATTTCCCGCTATACATTGACATATTATAATGATTCGCAGCGTTATCCATTCAGAATTAAATTTTTCTTGAACCATCAACCAATAGAATTGCACACAGGATCGGGGCTAGATGCGCCATTTTACTGCGTCCGCAGCCATCCGGCAAGATGGTTCCTTTGCTTTGTCTGCGCTGACCGGAGTTGTTTCAAAATTCTGTGTTATTCATGGTTTTACCACCATCAAATATTTGAAAGCGACATAGATTTGATCTCACATAACGCAAGCCACACCTGTCTTTATCAATCAAGAAATGACGACCCAGAAAAGGAGGTAGGAATAGTATCCAACATATTTGTTTGGACAAGCTAAATTTGCATTCATCCAATGTGCTAGGTTAGTTAGCAGGCTAGCCTTCAGTGACTGCTTCTTGTTAGCTATGCTAGCTAAGGTACCGTAGGTGCTTACCCGGCAAAAGTGCAATGATGACAATGTATTCCATAACTGTACATGCGCCTTTTAAAGATAAGAACGTCAGGTCGATGTAATATTAAATGGGTTGTAAATGTATGCTCCATCCTAATAATGCATCTATAATTCTGCAGTTTTCAGAAATATTTGGAAAGCTAACTATCTGTCATAGAATGGGGAAAGACTGTTAGCTTTGATGTTGCTAGTCGGTGATGCCAACATTTGGCGCGCTGGTTGTGCCATGGCATTTTAAAGGGAAGGGCAAGGCCTGTATGCATTTTGGTGCATGCCTATGCACTGGGTCTGGCATGCACCGCCGAGATTGCAAGGTTGCTAGGGCAACGTGAAACGTTGGAAACAGAAATAATGTAGGTACTAATAGCCGCAGCAGCGAAACCGGCTAGCAGCATATATACCGTAGTAGGCTACCGACCGTACATAGCGGTATGTATGAGACAAAATGGGAAAGCCATATTGTTCATAGAACGAGGAAACGGTCACAGACCTGCTTTTTGTGTTAATACATGTTCAATTCACTGTTGTCGTGTTCACGTTTTAAACTTTTTCATCACATTATTTTTTAACAGGCTTGCTAGAGACTGACGTTGTTTTGCATTGTCTAGCATGATGGATAATACGCGATCTAATAATTACGCGCACATTATGATGACGCGAACGTCATCATCGTGTAAACAGTGTTTGAGCACCGTCCCAGAAATACATATCAGATAATACTGCATTGGTGTTTATTCTTTTCTGATTATATCTATGTGTTTACATTTTGTTAAATATGGTTGCAATTTGCAAATTATGAACATAATTCAATTATATTAAATGTTGCAATTAGCCCACTGTAATAATTACCATTATTCTACATGGGCTCACTGCAAGTCATTAGCAGCATTTTTAATATAGAACTAGCAATATAATATGACAATTTCAAGTGAAACCTTGTTCACTGTGTGATATGTGATATGACATATGCATATTTACATTTATTTACAGATAAGATGAGTGCAGCTTTTGAATCAAACCTTGACCAAATGGAAGAAATAACAGAAGAGGTGAGTGCCATCTTTTGACATTATAGTGTATTTTATTGCAAATTCAGTGTCCCACATAATAATTTTTAATACAATTTCTGCATTTGAAATGGTTAACAATATTTGTATTTCTCAATGCCAGTCAGATTTGTTTTTGTGATACATGTATGTGCAGCTAATGTAATTATTTTCATCATCAGCCTGGGAGCTCAAGTGAAACCGTGAAACCGTCTTCTTCCCATAGTAAGAGGTGAGACAATAGTGTCCTTGATTCAGCAAATCGTTTTTTTTGTTTGCAAAATTTCTTAAATCACACAGCTAATGCATGACATGTATTCCAGGAAATCTGCAAGTGTATTAAAAAATGCTGGAGTAAATGAACCTGGATCTTCAGAGAGTGAAAATGATGGTGCCCTTTCTGAAAATCCTTCAGAGAGCAACCCAGACAGTGTTTCCAAAGGTACCAGAGATATTTACAGTAATAGTCATTGTGACACACATACAATCAGTGTACTGTTTATTTAGAAGTGATGTTTCTTTGACTTTAGGCACATTAGTGATGAGGCCAGTTGGAAATGAAAATAAAGGTGCTATGAAGCTCAGAGTTGATTTTAAACAGAAATGCACAGGTATGTTTGTACTATTATTTACGCAGTGAACATGTACATAGTTTTGTGTTTTCACTTCATTATTGAGGCAGTAAGGAGTAAAGATTAGCCCTTTGTGCACCCCTCTCTTTCTCAGATGATGCGCTACAGAGGAAGGTGAACTGTACTGCTTGTGGACAGCAAGTTAACCAGTTTCAGCGCAACTCTATTTTTGAGCACCCTATGCTCAAAGTGCTTATATGCAAGGTATGAATGTTACATTTCCCTTTATGTTTGAAATGTATAGAAGGGCTGGGATTCTATAAAAAATGTTGCTCTGCGTAATCACAAATTAATCTTTTAAAAAAAAAAATTAAATCAAACTTGTATTGTTAATATTATATAATTTCCTTATAGCCCTAGCAAAGTGCTTACTTTTCTAAGAGCTGATATAACGGCAAAAAAAAAACCTCATAACTAAATTTTTTCATCGGAAATCTGCATACAGATCACGTGTATTGGAAGTCCAAATGAGGAGAACAAACTCTTAAACTATAGTTCCGCGTGCATTGTGCAATGGTCGTTAATGTAGAACAACGCCGACGCACTGTACTTTTCTGATCCAACATATAAAATTTTCACCACACAGCTGTTTTGAAAGCATGACAGGCAGGTCTAATTTGAGCCACTGCTTACAGTTTCAAGGCTCCGTGTGAAACTCGCGCTTCTTTGGTTCAGCATTATGCTACCTTCCCACCATACCGTTCAACATGCATGCACCGAACCGCAACATCTGTACCAAAACGGTTCGATACGAATACACGTACCGTTACACCCCTAATATACATACAATATTCATGCATACCACTTCCCTGTAGCCTGTTCTGGTTTTGCTTATTTGTTTCGTATTGACACTGTAAAGTGTCATTGGGTTTTTTGAAAGGCGCTATATATATTTATGTTGTTGTTGTTATATCAACGTCCTTCTTGTTAATGCCGCCAGGCAGTTATTAGGAAGATTGTAGTCTCTCAGAGCCACCCTTTAGTTACGTAACGTCTGGACCCAGCGTTGTTGTTGCACTGTTTTCAGGTATTGTATATCTGGTAAATAAGTAGCCAACGACTACTGCTTAAAATAAATATAACAACTAAAATCGGTAAATAAAGCACTTCATTAGCATTGCACCGGTATTACAGATACAGGCTTGTGAGTGACGATGCAAACGGACAATAAAAATCAAATTCCTCATTTCCGGAATGTCAGTCTCTAGCTTACAGTGGTATATGTATCAGACATTCAGCACAAGAGTTTATGATTTGACGCAGTGTCTGAGACTAGGAAGACTATCTAAATGAATGGGGAGAGAGCCATTGGGACTGGGACATAAAAACGGCATGCATGTATACATGCAAGTCAGAGCAGATTTACACCCACGCCCCCTCCAAAAAAGAGCAAGCCAATGCAATGGTGATTGAGACAGAAATTATGTAAATATTTTTTTTTTTATATTTTAAGTGTTTTATCAGAACTAGAACTTGCCCAGCCATATTATATATGCTTAATATAATTTCACAGTTCCACACTTAATGTACTATGTTTGACAAATTTTCTCTCCATCTTTAGTCATGCTACAAATTTTACACAAGTGATGATATAAACAAAGATTCCGATGGCATGGATGAGCAATGCAGGTAATGTCTTTAAATTGTTTTAAATTAATAATATATTGATGTATAGATCTTATAAAAAAAATGATATGTAAGGCGAAGAGGGACACATTTTGTCCAATGCAATACATTTACAAACAATTGACACGTAATGAGGAATTACTTACATTCCTATCCCTTTTGGTTTTATATAAATCAAACTAACTAATCTAACTTTTAATATTTAAGTTTAAAGTCCTGCACTTTTTCTTATGTGGAGATGTCAGAGATTATAATGGATTTTTTTTCATGGAAGTCATGCATGCAGTCATTATCGAGACGTGCATCTAAAGTTTACTATGATGTGCATGCCTGCATGATGCCATTCATCTTTGGGGGTCTGCAGAATCTTCAACTAAATTGTGTGATTACCTTTTAGCCATAAATGATCACCACAATTTGGAATCATGAGTTTAACAAGTATAATTAAAGGCATGGTCAGTAATTTTTTCTATCTTCAAGCTCAAATGAAAACAGTATCGCACTGCGGTCCTCCTCGGCGGTGCCTCACACGTTGAAATGCATTGTGAAGCAAAGCGTAGTGCTGCAGCTTTGTTGATGTGAGCGGTGTTCGCCACTTTGTTTATGTTCCTATTAACGGAGCCAGGGCTGTGCCTGTGTAGAAGTATCAGATTATTTTTTCAACACGCACAGAGAATGTTAAGCTAACGAAATGCGAAGAGATATTTGTTAAATTTGACAAAGTGTATTAGCTTACATTTAGCTTGCATTAGCTGACTTTACCTTTTAATTGAGGAACATGCTGGGGGGTGGGGAAAGAGATATGGATGGATATACAGTACAGGCGTGTGTGTATAAATTAAATGTTTAACTATTTTTCAGGTGGTGTGCTGAAGGGGGGAAACTAATTTGCTGTGACTACTGCAACAATGCCTTCTGCAAAAAGTGCATACTACGCAACCTGGGTAGAAAGGAATTGTCACTCATCACTGATGAGAACTCAAAGTGGCACTGCTATGTGTGCAGCTCAGAGCCCCTCCAGGACTTGGCCTCCAAATGCCGCCGGATCATGGAAAAACTTGAACAAGTGCAGCACAAACAACAACGTAAACCCGATAAAAGCCAAGAGCGTGATAGCAAGCAACACAAAAGCAAGGACATCCGAGGGCACAAAGCTGTTGTCAATGGGAAGGAATATTCAGAAGGTTCAGGGACCATGACCTTCTCTTATAAAAAGCTACAGGTACCTAAAGAACTTGTAAAGAAGGTGAAAAAGCTTGTTGAAACTACAACTGGACTGAATGACACTTTTATCCAGTTCATCCAGCAGAAGACAGAGGACCAAGGAGACAATTCTATCAGATATCGGCACTTGAAAGCCTTCAAATCAGTACTTTCTGACCTTAGAAAGGCCCACAGTGCCTTGGAGGAGGCTTTGGAGCCTGAATTCAGAAATGTGGAGTTGCAGAATGGAGTAAATAGAAAATGCAATGATGGAATTGCATCTGTCGCTAATGATCATACAGAAAAAACAACTGACACAACTGAGGAAGCTGATGCCATTCAGGAGACTAATGACGCGCAGGAAACTGATGCCATTCAGGAGACTAATGATGCGCAGGAAGCTGATGTCATTCAGGAGGATAATGACGCGCAGGAAGCTAACGCGATTAATGCAGCCGATAAGACGGAGGAAACATTTGCGGACGCCAAGATGGACAGTAATGACAAATCAAGTAAGATGGACAGTAATGACAAATCAAGTAAGATTGACAGTAATGACAAATCAAGTAAGACGGAGGTAAAAGAATTCCAGACGGATGCGGAAAAAGTAACTGCGGAAATAAAGTCTGAAGCCAGTGACGACGACCCAGTGTCTGCTGTTTCCCTAGACCAGGACATCGTGTCAATTCCATCCTCTGTTCCCGAGGAGCTCTTTCAAATGGTGGAGAGCCTGTCAGATTCCTCCATGCTCCTGCAGGCCGCCAATAGCTCCATTGAAGACACTGCTGCGAAGTCACCCGGCAGGTCTTCAGAGTCTCGGCGATCCCATCCGAAAGTGAAGAACCTCATTGTCAAACTCACCCCCGTGCCTGTGGTGACTACACGGCACTCCAGGTCATCTAGGTCCAAAAACAGGGATAAGGAGTCGAAGAAGCGAGAGTGTGAGGAGAAGGAGGAGAAGGAGGAGGAGGAGAAGGAGGAGGAGAAGAAGGAGGGGAAGGAGGGGAAGGAGAAGGAGGAGAAGGAGGAAGTAGAAAAAGATGCTGCCAAGGATGGAGCCCCAACCAGCAGCCCACCGCGCACACGTCGCCCGAGCAGGGTGAAGACTACGCCTTTAAGGAAACCAGCCGACAACAACGAGCAGGCGCAGTCCTCGGAGTCGGACTCTGAAGAAGCGAGTAAAAACGATGACAAATGCTCCAGTAACAAAACCACCGTGAAGGAGGACGGTGAGCGGGACGAGGCTCTTTCATCAGAGGTCAGTGTAAAAGCAGAGCTTCAGACCAGGGACTCTGATTCGGACGAGGTCCCAAACATTCTGTTACAGACTGGTGCAGCAGATCATAGCTCTGATGACGAGGAGAAGAAGAAGAAGAAGAAGAAGAACATTAGAAAGTGCTTATTCAAGCAGAACAAGCCGTCCTCGCAAGATGAAGGGAAGGCATCCAAACGTAAGCGGAAGACTGACTCTTCTGACTCGGATCTCGAGGGAAAGAACAAGAAGTCCTCTGCGGTGTCCAAGAGGCCGTCAAAGAAAAAGAAAGAGAGCGACTCAGACTCCGATGCAGAGGCTGAGGTGAAAAAAAACCCCAGTAAACAATCTCCGCTAAAGAGGCGTTCCAGTCGGCTGAAACAGGACGAAGCAAAGGCGGATAAAAAGGAATCTCAAGAAGGCAAGACAAGGGATCGGAAGAGATCCTATGAAAAGAAAAGGAAGGCAAGAAAAAGCAAAAGTTCTTCCAAGCAGCCATCTTCCTCGTCTAGTGATGAAGAAGAGAAGGATGCTGCTGTTGATTCTGGAGAAGACAGCGATCAGCAAAAGATCAAACCCATTGTGGAAGATAACCTTGTTGTTGGAGGTGCAAGTTTTCACCAGTCTTCAGGTAAGGCTCGGTACAAGCAACCATTTGAGTACTGAGTCACATGGGCTTGATTATTCAAAATGCTTTTCCATGTGTAGGAGATGAAATTGATGGTAAAGATGAAGAATTACAGATGTGTGAAGATGATGATGATGATCCTGAAAACAGGTTTGAAGCCAAGAAGTCCCATTTCATTCATGGCCTGCACTTTAAGTCCCATCAGTCATACTAGTAGTTACTGTATATGGTATACCACACTAACTATAAATATATTTGATTGGCATTTTGCTGCTGGGATATTTTTGTTTAATATAATTTATTACAATTTCTATATTTTCATGCAAAAATTTCTAAAAACATGCTAGTGTTGGGCTCTATAAAACAGTTGTGTAATTCATGCCATTGTTTGCAAGAAGGACGATCATTATGTTCTCTGGATTTGACCAGTTAGAAGTGGCCACGTGTGGCACCATATTGGGTGGGAAAGATGGGAAATGTTTTAACAAAAGAAAATGGAGGGTTCATTTATTTCAGTGTTATACATAATGACATCCAGCATTTTTCAGATGGACTGGATTTTGTAAGCACAAACAATTAATTTACATTAACATATTAACAATCAACTATTCCTCTGCCCATGTAGAATTGCAAAGAAATTGCTCCTGGCCCAAATAAAATCCAACTACTCCTCTGGAGCGGACAGCTCCTCTGATGATGGAGAAGATAAAGAAGATAAGAAGTCTTCCAAGAAATTTAAAAAGGAGGAAGAGGATAGCGATGAAGAGCAGAATGGTGCGTGTTGTGATATTTTCTTCAGCCATCAGCAATAACTTTGACTCTCTCTCAGTACAAGAGTGCAAACCTAGCAGTTAGTTTTTAACTTTTGTTTTTGAAGATGTTTTGCGAGCTGGCCGCCTTGATATCTATACGTAGTGTGTTCCATATTTTTGGGACGTAAATAATTTCCTCTGCAGATGATGATGATGACGATGACGATGATGAGGGTTCAGAAGACTCCGGTTCCGATATCGACGTGAAGAAAGGAGGCCGGCGGCACCACTTGCTGCGCCACAAACTGTCATTGAGCGAGGCTGAATCAGGAGATGAAAAATCCACCACTAAGGGAAGAAAGAGCAAGGATGCCATAAAAAAGACAAGGCGAAAAGGTTGACCGAATGTTTATATTTAATTTATTACATTATTTTTGGTGTATTTGGGGTGTCGCCAGTGATTCAATTGGGATTTTCTATGTCGGGGAGCCCTATTTTTCGTGATTTGGGTATCGAAGACTACTAGTATGTAGGCCTATTTATTTTTGTATTAGGCTACACTAAAGTATTAATCTGTCTATTTAGGAACTTCAGCTTCAAATTCAAACAAATAGTTGGCTGTTATGCAAATAATATGTGCCATATAGCTGTCTTGTGAGATTTCAAACTTTTTCTCCTATGAAGTTAGGCCTATTAGTAGAAATCTGACCCAGATTGTATAGCCAATATCATAAGTGATTAAGCAATTTTCAAATATTGGTACTTGGAAACATTAAATGTCCATAACCCCTTCCAATGGAGCAGGCACCGTTAAAGTTGCGCAACCACAGAGACGGGGGCTATTCCTGTGATGAGATTATCATCTCTAGAAGTCCACACTTGGGGTAGATTCAGATGCTGTTTGTTGAAAAGAATTGAAAAATAGCCTATTATTTTTACTAGCAAGCTGGGACCTTATACAGTGGCCTTCGTTTCACCAAGCGATCGTAAATGTAAATCAAAGCACTGCCGTTTTGAGTAAAGAATTAGTTGAAACGATCATGCATAAAAGTCTCAATCTAAAGCAATGTACATTGTTTCCTTACCCTTTTGTAGTTTTTAGTCTAGCCATGCAATTGTCTTTTGATAGAGAACATATTGGTCACATAACTGAAATCTTTTGGCTGCAATTTTTTGGGCGTTTGGTGGTACTACAGATTTAAAGTGTTTTATACCTCACACAACAAACACACAGTAAACAAAGTTGAAGATTAATTTGACAGTTCATGCATTTTAACATCTTATTTGTGAAGACGGCAGGTGTCTTATTTCACATTCAAACGTTATTGCCTAATGCTCTTGCAGCAGTGGACAGCGATGACTCCGCAGACTCTGACTTCAAGAGGTCCGGTTCAAGCAGCCAATCTGAGATGAGCGAGGAGCTCAGCGGATCTGAGAATGAGGGCAAGCGACGAAAGACCAGGTGAGCGGCTAGAACCCCATTTAACCACTGGCCTTGCCTGTCTCACCACGGGCCCCGTTGCAATAGCTCTCGTTTTCTCTCTGTAGAGCTGCCAAGAAGAAGAAGGCTGAAGAGAAACGGAGCTATGCGCAGAAAAAGAAGCGCCGCAGAATCAAGGTGCAGGATTCCTCCTCTAGCAATGAGAAGGTATGCATTTAGTTTAAGCAGCAGCACTCTTAATCCACATATCTCCATCTCAGTGGTGTGGGGTGAGAGACTCCTTCAGAGGAAGGGTGACCAACATGAGACAAGAATGCTATTTTTTATGTATGAAACTCTTTTTAAAAACAGACACATTGTTTCACAAAAAAAAAGAGAATTTAATGTTTAAATACATATGCTTCAAAATGTGTGCTCGCTGTTTTGGAGTAAATGTTATGTTTTCGTTGTGGTTTTTTTTCTTGCGTTTTTTGCAAACTTGTTCTTTGTGGGTAACCAACGGAGCACTGCGGTAGGGTAAACCTAGCATGAAATAGAGAGAATGTTCAGTGAGTGTTCAGGTATAATATAATTAGACGAATACTCCCCCGCCAGTGCGCTATGTTAATAACCATAAATAGTGCGTGTTGCTATACGACTTACCAATGGAAGTGAGTGTTGAGGCCCCACTGTTTGAAGATCAGCGGGATGAACTTGACGTGTTTCTTCAGAGTGGAGAGGACGATGGAGAGGAAGACGGAGAGGAGGGCGACGACGACGACGACACTAAGGACACCCCCAAAGGTCGCAAGAAGATCCGTAAAATCCTTAAGGATGACAAGCTGCGCATGGAAACCAGAGATGCTCTGAAGGAGGAGGAGGACAGGAGGAAACGTATCGCGGAGAGGGAGGCGCTGCGAGTCAAACTCAGAGAGGTAAGACGCTGGTTCTCAGTCTTTGGGGAGTCCATTTAATCCCCAGGGTCAACATTTGAGGGAACGAAGTTTACCTTTGTGCAATTCCATCCCCTCTCCTAGGTCATTGTGGTAGAGGAGACATCTCAGGTGGTGTGTCCCATCACCACCAAGCTGGTGCTCGACGAGGACGAGGAGACCAAGGAGCCTCTCGTGCAGGTGCACAGGAATCTGGTGACCAAGCTGAAACCCCACCAGGTTGACGGTGAGGACTAGCAGGGGCTAAATGCCGTCGCATCGCTGCCCGAGGCCCCGGTCACACAGACGCGGCTATAGTCGCTTCGATAAGGCCCCGGTCACACAGACGTGGCTATAGGCGCTTTGATAAGGCCCCATTCACACAGACGCGGCTATAGGCGCTTCGATAAGGCCCCCGGTCACACAGACGCGGCTATAGGCGCTTTGATAAGCCCCCGGTCACACAGACGCGGCTATAGGCGCTTCGATAAGGCCCCGTACACACACAGACGCAGCTAAAGGTGCTTCGATAAGGCCCCGGTCACACAGACGCGGCTATAGGCGCTTCGATAAGGCCCCGGTCACACAGACGCGGCTATAGGCGCTTCGATAAGGCCCCCGGTCACACAGAGGTTGTCTGCCTGGACCGAGTGTGGCATCGACGAGCAGAGCGACTCTGCGCCTCCGAATATATTTTAAGATTGTATGCGCGTCTAAAAAAAAAAAAACGCTAGAAAACCACAAAGAGCCAGAGAAGAGTGCGTGCTCAGTACCAGTACCCAGTACTATGCCAGTACCGTATTAAAACAATGGTTTTGCAGGTGACGTGTTTGTAGCAACGCTTCTCTGTGATCACGGCCTAATGTGCAACCATGTTGTTTTAGGCAGTACCTGCGACGCTTCTGTGGTGTGTGTGTTTAGTTTTTAGTTGATTTCTTCTTTTCCAGGAGTGCAGTTCATTTGGGATTGCTGCTGTGAGTCGTTGAAGAAGACTGAGAAGTCTGTTGGCTCTGGCTGTATCCTGGCTCACTGTATGGGCCTTGGGAAAACCCTGCAGGTAAGGACAGAAGAGCAACTTGAGCATAGTTTTCTTCAGCTGCAGTCTACACATCATTACCCATGCCATGTACCCCGTGGAGAGTGCTACTAAGCACTCTAAGTGCTATAAGGCTTTGGATACCCAAGCCCAATACGCAATTTAAATTACCTGTATTAAATTCACCATATTCTATAAATAAATATGCAATTTATCACTTTGTGTTGCCGAAGGTGCTCCTATACGATGTCTGACTGTAGTTCTTTACTTGCGCTGTAGGTGGTGACATTCCTCCACACTTTGCTACTGTGTGACAAGCTCAACTTCACCACAGCCCTGGTCGTCTGTCCCCTGAACACTGTTCTGAACTGGCTCAATGAGTTTGAGAAGTGGCAGGAAGGAATGAAGGATGAGGAATGCTTAGAGGTAATGCATTGCTCTTTTGTGCTGCCAGAGATGATTTTCTATTTCAAATGTACAAATATGAATGTAAATATACAGGTGCATCTCAACAGATTTCAATATTGTGGATAAGTTAAGTAACTTCAATAATTAATTTGACAAAGTGAAACTCATATTAATTTGGAATAATTACAGTGAAATGGTCTTGATGATTACAGCTTACAGCTCACGAAAGCTCCAAATCTCAGAAAAACTGAATTATGGTAGCATGAAACGTATGATCGAGCATTGCTGTCACAGAGGAGTACCTGTGCCCATTCCTAGACTTGACAGTTGCAGGTCTTCCATAACAATTCAGCAGTGCCACAGGCTGATCGACTTTTTAGATTTTAGATGCAGAAATTCACGCAAATGAAGCCCCAACTCTGTACTGAATGCTTGTACACTAACATACTTTTCAGATGACCGACATGTCTATTAAAATCCCTTTTTACACTGGTCTTAAGTCATATTATAATTTTCTGAAATACTGAATTTGGGGTTTTCCTGAGCTGTAAATCGTAATCAAGATGAAAATAAATACAGACTTGAGCTATTTCCCTTTTGTGTGTAATTAATCCACGATGAGTTTCACTGTGTCAATTTAGTACCAGTATTCTTATCTGACTAACCAGAGGTTCTGTCATGTAATTGGATGAGGTGTGTGTTGTTTTTTTTTTTTTTAGGTGACTGAGCTGGCCACCATCAAGAGGCCGCAGGAACGGTCACATGCCCTTCAGCGTTGGCATGAGGACGGGGGCATCATGATCATCGGTTATGAGATGTACCGCAACCTCACCCAGGGCAGAAACATCAAGAGCAAGAAGCTCAAGGAGACCTTCCAGAAGACACTTGTAGATCCAGGTAGACTCGTGCGCAGTAATGCATTCCCAGTGTGTGAGGCTCAAGCCCGTGGCTCCTCCTGCATGCGTGTCAAACCGCCTCTGTTGCATCACCAGGCCCAGACTTTGTGATCTGCGACGAGGGTCACATCCTGAAGAATGAAGCGTCGGCCGTGTCCAAAGCCATGAACTCCATCAGGACTCGTAGGAGGGTCATCTTGACAGGAACACCTCTGCAGAACAACCTCATAGAGTGTGAGTCTCCCTCTCTGTACACATTGTCTTCCCGATGGTAAACACGAATGTGACGTTTGTTTTGCTATGCATCTTGATGATCAAAGAAGAGTAACAACATTGCACCTATCAACTTTCTGTACCTGCCCAAGGACACAAGTAATTGTGTGTCTTGGTTGTCTTATGAACTATTTTCCTTCTGAAGAGAGGGAAACGTGTAGCGTGTCACTTTCTGAAAGAAATTGATATATGAACTCCAGTATGAAGTCAGTCCAATTTTTCCTTATGCTGACATTGCCACACAAATAATACACTTCTGTCTTGTCCTCCCAGATCACTGCATGGTGAACTTCATCAAGGAGAACCTTTTGGGGTCGGTGAAGGAGTTCAGGAACCGCTTCATCAACCCAATCCAGAACGGCCAGTGCGCCGACTCCACCCTGCAGGACGTGCGTGTCATGAAGAAGAGGGCTCATATTCTCTACGAGATGTTGGCCGGGTGTGTCCAGGTAATGCCTTGAAGAGGGTCGGGCTACTAGATTTGGATTAAAATGCTGTCGACAGCCTCTGACAATAGGAATATTTTATTGAGAGTAAAGTAATTGTGTGTGTGTTTTTCTTCTTTTTTTTTCTTTTCACAGAGGAAAGACTACACCGCACTTACAAAGTTTCTCCCCCCTAAACATGAGTATGTGCTGTCTGTGAGAGTGACCCCAATCCAGTGTAAACTCTACAGGTACTATCTGGAGCACTTCACAGGTGAGAGCTCCGTCCCCTCCCTAGAGGACTTTGCTTGCAGATCTATTTTAAGAGCTTTAAAACACGTAGTGCCTTTGTTCAGGATCTAAGTGATCTAAAGCATGGTTATTAGGGGTGTGTACACGTATTGCATAACAGATATTAGATAAATGAAGGTGCAAAACGGTAAATGTTAATCCCGATCAGCCGTGATGCTAGCTGATTAGCTGCGTCGCTAGCGGGAATTTTGGGATAAATGCAAACGTGTATATGTAACGGGAGAATTAACTATAGCTAGAGGGCTGGCCTTTTGTACATAGGGTAGGCCTAGCCAAATTGCTGACACACAAACTGTGTCAAAGTGGCAGTGGCATATTCTATGCTGGTTTTACCCTCACTCTGTCATGCTGATATCGCAAGAACGTTTTTCACCTTGACGAGATACTGTGTATTGTCACATTTTAACATTGCCAGAATAGTCACACTCTCAATGGTTACACAACTCTCGGGGTCTATGGAAGAGCTGCAACGCGTCAATCCAAAGAACATTCTGTCACTCACCCCACCTCCCCATTAACAAACCATGACAAAACAAAATATTTGTACGAATATACTTTGTGATTTTTATGTTCATGGAGGGAAAAAAAAAACATTTACGTATTTGAAAGGGGGATTTAGGGGATTTTACCCAGCATGCATAGGCCTACCATTTGCATTGATGTGATATTTAAATAATTTAAATATTTTTTTTGCTGTGTTGGTCTTGCGTCTCAGAATGTGGCCGGCAAATAAGGTGTGTGTGTGTGTGTGTGTGTGTGTGTGGAAGCTGGCAGAGTGCCGCAGGCTAGATTTAACCCCATTTCCCACATCTCCCCCTCTTAATGAAGAGCTCTGTGGAGAGAAGGGGGAGGACCTTGGGGAATGTTGGCTATAACGTTAGAGATTGTTTGTGTGTGTGTGGGTGGGGGGGTGGTGGTGTGGTCCCTAGGAAAACCGCACAGGACACCAAGAGGCACGGAATGTGTGCAGTGGCTCATTAAGACGGGCCACCACTCTGCTGATGTTGTGACTGTGTGGCTTATAGCTTTGGACTGGAGATAAGCAAGCAAGCCCCTCTTGAGATGTACCGTCTGGGTGAAGCAGTGCAGCGCTCCATCCTTCCATTTCACCCCCACCCCACCCGTCTCCCACAGCTGGCACGTAGAGTAGTGTGTTTTTTTGGCTTCCGCTAATTGCTTGTTTCACGAAGCCGCTAATCAAATGGCACACCGTCTTGGGAAGCTGTTCGACTAACAAAGGAATGCTTATTCTGACGCCAGTCTCCGATTCTCCGATTCTCCCCAGTTCTCTAGAATGTAAGGTTGTTGAAGTTCTTCTTTTAGCTGTGTTCACTTCCATCCGTCCTCACTGGCTACACACATCGTTTCCGACGAGTGAGGGAGCGGCACTCCTCCGCAGCTGCCTGCTGGGTACTGTAAAAGCCGTTCTCTCACACTCCTGCCTCCTGTCTGTCTCCCCCCCACCACCCGTGTGCAGGTGTCGGGACCGCCTTGGAAGGCGGTAAAGGCCGCGCCGGGACCAAGCTGTTCCAGGATTTCCAGGTGCTCAGCAGAATCTGGACCCATCCTTGGTGCCTTCAGCTGGACTACATCAGCAAGGAAAACAAGGTGAGGAGAGGTGGCTGAGGATGCACCACACGTGTCAAGTTGCAGGGGGGGGGGGGGGGGGGGGGGGGGGGGGGGGGGGGGGGGGGGGGGGGGGGGGGGGGGGGGGGGGGGGGGGGGG
>JAOEGT010064908.1:0-17012 GCA_025447795.1 Speoplatyrhinus poulsoni
CGTCGATGTATTTATATAGATTCTGTATATATATATATATATATATATATATATATATATATATATATATATATATAAAATTTATTTACTTACACATAGACATACACACATATATAGTACAAAGCCTTGCAATATTCAGTAAATATTATTATTATATTATTAGAAAGCTGCATAATTTGTCTTCATTTGGAAATTTCAGCCATCTTGCCCAAAATGTCTACAATTATCGTCTGAAGCCACGTGAGTGAAGTTACAATTACCCTCCTGGGCGATGTCGATGCATATGGAAGTCATCTCCCCCCACCCCACCACCCCCGCCCTCGTCTCGGAGCACCATGCAGGGATAATGTGTGAGTGAATCTGTGCGGAGGGGAGCCCCCACAGACAGCATCTGAGCCCGCTGTGTGTCTTGTGTCTGGCCCAGAGAGAGCGCTTGTGACACCGGGTCTGGGACGCAGGCTCCCGCTGCCTGGCCGGTTGTCATTCTTAGCGTGTGACGCTAACTGATTGTGATCGGGAGGGTGCAGTATGTGAAGCAATGCAGCGCGCTGCTCTAAAAAGGGCCGATCCGTATGTGGAAAGGGACCTGGCTCAATGTCTGTGAAAGATAGTGTTCTTCCCACAATGAATGAATTACGAATAGTGCATTAGTTAAAGGCTAAATCGATACGATGGCTAACGTGCTGAAAACGCCACTAGAGTAGATTTCCTCCACCGCCATCACCACTCTGGATTGAGTATTTACTTAATAAAACTTTAACTGAACCACTAACCATGCTGATCGTTTACTGTCAGTACAAATACACACGTGTCATGGACAGACAGTAGGTATATACATAATGTGAAAAAGGTTCTCTCTTAGAAAGTGAAGCACTTTATTATTAAGGCTGTTATAATTAGGCAATTATATTTGAGGACTGAATGAGACTGAATTGGTGATGCACTGCATGTTAGCCCTGATCCTGACATGCTGCTGCCATTATTATAATAGAATGTTGTTCACTCAGGATGATTGATGTGTGACCTATTCAGCTACAGACTAATGTACTAATTGTGAGTCTCTTTGGAAATAATTAAGAGACCACTGCACATTTAAAAAATATAAATGATAATATAAATGTACTGTAAATGTTAAAAAATCTAACAAATTAGAAACATTTAAATAAAATATAACTATATGAGATATAATATATTAAATATACATAAAACATATTAATGTATTCAAACCAGAGAAACTGCTACAGTGCTCTCACTGCACATTTAGACGGCGTCCGTCAGAGAAGCCGACTTACCGGACAGCGCCCAGGCACCGGTGCCCGGCTGCGTGTGCCCGCTGTAGAACACCAGGTAGGTGTCGTGGCGCGGCCCGTCGGCCGTGCGCAGGTCCAGGAAGTGGCGCAGCTTGGCCTGGGCGGCCTCCAGCGTGACGCCGCTGGTGCTGTAGTCGCAGCCGAAAGTCTGCACCATGTGGTGCGAGAACAGCCGCTGCACGGCGTTCAGCGTGCCCGTGGAGCGCAGGTTCAGCTCCTGGGCCTGCTCCGGGGGGAGGGGCTGGGGCTGGCCGTCAACACTGGGGAAAGGGGTCAAAAATAATTTTACAAGGTATAGTCAGTGATGCTGCATACTGATAAAGATAGTGTCAGTGATTCTGCAGTGTTTCTTCTTGAAGTGAAAGAAAAAAACACCTCTTCCTTCAATGCCATCGGGAGCTCCCTCAGAAGCTACGCATTCCCCCATATTGGACACACATGGCAAAGGCTAGGATATTGTTGTTGTGAGCGGTGCACACCACTTTGTTTGCATTCATATTTACAAAGCAAGGGCTGTGTAGAAGTACTGGATTTTTAATTTTCAGCACGAACATAGCATGATAAGCTAGCAGAGAGCATGAATTGTTTGGGCGAATTTGACAAAAAGTGTATTAGCATACAATCACTAATTATGCCTTCAAAAGGTATAGATTGTCAAGCTGGAGAAAGCTTGTTGATATCTGAACTCAAATTAATATGAATACAACTCTCTAGCAGCATCCCCAAAGCAGGGATGTTGCTGTTGTTCTGCACCACTTTGCTCATTTACATAACAGGGCTGTGTAGAAGCACCAGATCTTTTTCTTCAGCGCGCACACAGAATGAGCAACTAGTTTTACAAACAACTGCTGACAATAACAACTGACACACTATACGTCCACAGCAGAACCACTGTTCTGTAACGGAGTACAACAGTGATCACAATCACAACAATGAAGCTGAATTCAGTTCTTCATAGCAGGGAGGTGTTTCATTTCAAGATTATAGACAGACACAATTACTTTGACGATTCAACAAATTATATAATTTAAATAATTGTAAGTAATTTATGTTAAAGTAAACTAGATACCCATAATGATGGCTGATACTGACTACAGCTGGTGTATGTCATATTAAGCTGTTGACCTATAACCAACTTACTAACTCTAGTAAATAACTTATAACAATAAAAATATCTTAATGTTGATATATTCCTCTGTCGCTTGGTGATGTGAACAAGTAACTGCAGTGGAAGTACTGTAGGTGAACGCCATAGGCAAACGTTTTACTTGTTATGAAGAGGAAAAAAATATTTGTTCTGAGCTGAATATGATGGATATGATGAATAAGATGGACTGCTCGGGCCACGCAACAGTGGCGGGTCGCTGCTTCTCAAAATCAAAACACAAAAACGTAGCCAAAGGGGAAAGCATCTTGAGTATGAAACGGAAGGATGGAGTGATTAGAGGTGGGAGGATTGGATGGAAAGCACAGCAGAGGATAATAAGGAGAAAAAGCAAACAAAAAGAAATAAACAGAAACCCGGTAAGTGAGGTGAAAATGAGGTGGAGGCATTATAAAGAAGTGTGTGGAATGAGACAGACACACAAACTCACTTTCCTGAAGATGTAGCTGTTGACACATCTGCAGCACGCACGCACTCTATTTAGTTTTTATTATCACCATTAGAAATATAATGAAAATTGTCATTCTTACAGGTCAAACGACAGGTCTTTACAAACTCTATAATAAATCACAACTCAACCGTTATGAAACAATGTGAAAGGCAATTTAAAAATGGAAGTTCATCACACATAAAATTGTGTGTGCGCTTATATGCGCCTTTAATGCATCTTAGCAGCTGACAACAAGCCTCCATATGATGATGTTAAACAACTTTTTAATGCAGTATGCAACTTGTCAACTATGGACCGTTTAAATAGCGTAACATGAATCATAAAAAAATATATCACAAATCTGCACTATTAAAAAGATAAAAATAAAATAACTTTGCTTTTCTTCAGAATTTTGATATCGCGTCCTCCCAAATAAATCCGTGACCCATTGTGGGGACCTGCCCCACACTTTGAAAACCACAGCTGTATGTTTCCAAAAGTTCTACGGAGGTCACATTTTGACAAGGATGATTCGGTGAGATTTAGCATTGGACCGAAGACGACGCCCAACACTCTGCCATTCTGGTCCCCTGCTGGTGTACGTGGGCACTGCATGCACATGGTCACCTGCGACATGCATGTCAACAAGACGCCCCCCCCCCCAACATCAGCGGGCCTTGCGAGGACCAGCGTTAACGCTCACAGACCTCAGTCTAATCTTCACTGATCTCCAAACGCTCTGAGGAGAGTCAAGACTTTTCACGTTGGGCATTCAGGCCACATCCACCTCCATTACGCTCTCCCTTTCATCATGCGCCTCGCTGCACAGCTCTCCCGGTGTGCTGCCCTTCTCTCCCTTTGACACTCCCTCCCTCCCTTCGCCGTTCCCACATCGGCTTCACGCCGCTCGTTCACACCCTCCATTATGTGTGACGGCCCTCCTTGTCTCAGCCACTGTTTTCACATCTCTCTCTCCCTCTCTCCCTCTGTCTCTCTCTCTCTCTCTCTCCCTCCCTCCGGGCTAAAGTCATTCAGAAAACATGATCTACACCCTCCTCTCTTTCCCACACCTGGACTACGGTTACAGCCTGCAGATCACTCTGGTGTGCCGGCGAGGGAGTACTGGCACCGTCCCTTAAGGGCCCGGGCATTAGCGCCATGTTTATGCATAGTTATTGGCCTATTTATGCAGTTGGGTGTGTGTGCTAACTGGAGAGGGACTTGGGGGGAAGTCATGGCACGGAACATTGCCTATTACACCGAAGAATGGGCTTCTGCGTGGGCTCCACTCAGCCCTTTTGTGTGAGTGCGTGACAATGTGTACAAATGTGTGTGTGTGTGTGGTCTTTCTGAGCAGGTAATGCAAGGTTAAACAACCTTGTAAACAGCTAGGACGTCTTGTCATATCACATGGCATTGCAATAAGCCTCTGTGTTGTACAGAAGTGATTCTAGTGTGTGTGTGCGTGCGTGTGTTATTTTGCACACCGTGTTTTGCAAGTAAACTCTATTACTCTACTATTTTGTCTGGCGTTCTGAATGACAACCTTAACACCCGCCCCTCCCGGGTGTTAAGGGGAATTTCACAGTTGAAGGCGTTTTCACAGATTCGTTGTTTCTGCAAGTTCAGTAACAGCAACATCTTTCCAAAGTCAATGAATAATCG
The DNA here is from genome assembly GCA_025447795.1 of Speoplatyrhinus poulsoni. NCBI lineage: Eukaryota > Metazoa > Chordata > Actinopteri > Percopsiformes > Amblyopsidae > Speoplatyrhinus > Speoplatyrhinus poulsoni. The sequence goes on from JAOEGT010064908.1 coordinate 4,571, forward strand.
TGATTTAACATGGACCAAAAATAATCGTGATTATGATTTTTTTCCCATAATAATCGAGCAGCCCTAGTATGTGTGTGTGTGTGTGTGTTACCTGCTGTATGCAGTGGGTATGACCAGGGCATAGCCCACACAGGTGCCTCCCAGGCAACTGCCCAGCTCGTGGAACAAGCTGTGGACCAGGGACTCCATGGGAAGGACCACTAGCAGAGCACTCAGAAAGAGTCCACTGGAGGGCTGCAACAGAACCAACCTATATTATTATTATTACTAAAATACTTTTTTTTTTTCCCCCCCAGAAATGAAGCAATCCTTCTGCAATCTACGTGGGACTATACATTTTTTTATTTGTAAACTCACAGGCTGACTAAATCGTGTAACTGACACCTATTCAAACGTGTGGGGAAAAAGGCTGGTTTTTCAGTTTGGACCTCAAGGCAATAAAAGATGTGAAAAGCGTGTCTAGACTTTTGATTTCCCACTGTGGATCCCTAACACCTTAGGCTGAGTTAATGTGGGTAGTTATGGGGACTGATGGAGATGCATAAACCTAGCGTATTCATTTTTTTAAATATATATAGTGAGTTTTCTCCTTTTGAGCTAAACACTCAGTCAGTCAGTCACTTTCTTAAACATGACTTGATGAGTTATAGCAGGCTGATGCAGAAGAAGACCAGATTCACAATGATTTGGGGGATTATGGATACATTATCAATTTCAAAATGAGTCCAGGCCTTTCAGGCCCATTCAAACAACACAACGGGGACGGGGGTTACATTATACAGTAGAGAAGGGGGAGTCTTTAAAGTGTCTATATGACTTTCTGCAACTAGATGTCACACTAAGCGCACCAGCGTCTCAGATCAAAACAAGTTCTCTGTGGACCACACGCATTACTGGCTCGGCATTTGGAAAAAAACAGGAGCAGGGATGCCAACACACACAGGGAGGGGGGTGTGATGTCACCCTCTGCTCAAGAGCCCACTCCACTATATCTCAGAAAACAGATGATTTCTGCTACATTAATGTTTGGTAGCCGATGGCGGTAGCTACAATGGCGTAGTACGGTAAGCGTTAACTCTGACGGGCAAGCAGCTCACATCTTCTAATGCAAATTTGCAAGTGACACAACATGCAGGTCTCAAATTAGAAACTGGACTCCCGAGAGTCGTACGAGGTAAATATCTAATTAAGGCTAAATAAGTTATCGCGGCTCTTTATGCGGGTGGGTTGGGATATTAAAATGCTAATTAAATCGGATATGCTCAAGAGCAACAGTGCTGTAGCTCGGGGCGCCATTATTAACCTAACAACTGCACACGTCATCAATAGCATCTTTATCCAGGGTTTATAACACTGGAAGTAGCATGGCATGGAAGATACAGTTTAACATATCAAGTGCTAAAATAAGCTAAAGGGATTAGCATTGCCAATGAAAACCCCAACAATAGCCAATTAATTTCAATATTGTGAAAGACATACAGCACAAGGAAAACTAAATTGATTAATTTAACTTAAAGCACTAAACAGGACAATGGTGTGAAACTACAGTATCTCAGCCTTGTAACACTTAAATGAGCAACATAAACCTAGCTACAATATAATAGTAATAATTTAGGATATTAATGTCAAAGCTGTCTTAGAAAAGTAATTCCAGCTAAAACAAGTCATAATATTATGCCAGTAAAGTCAAGCTCATTTAAACAGAAGTGATTTCCAGTCAAGGCAGAATGATTGCATATATAATTATTAAGTATTATTTTTATTCATGTACAGTGTACATGGAATATATATGGGGTGTATATGTACTGTACAAACATAAAAACAAACTCAAAGCAAAATATGAAATGATGATGATGATGATGGAAGGTACGACTACAGTTGGAGAGGCGTGGACATGGTTACCATGGTCAACACGATGGTTCCTACCTGCCAGGACACCGCTCCCAGTATGGTCGTGGACAGCAGGCTGAACAACGCAAGGCGCTCGGAGATGAGGCAGAAGTGACGAATGCCCCTGGAGGCCATGACCCGCTCCAGGCCTCCGGAGCCGCCCGGCGGATGCTGGGCGCGCCACGCCTTCTGGCAGTCGCTCAGCTTGGTGTGGAAGCCCCACAGCGTGAGGAACAGCACCATGTGGCAGATGAGCCAGAAGAGGCTGAACACGCAGAAGCCTGGAATCACCAGGTACCACTGGTCCAGGTGACCCAGCTGAAGCAGAGGGGCACGCCGTCAATACAGTCGCTCTCTATCTAGTCATCTTTCTTGTCTGCCACTAGATGTCGCACTAGAGCACCATGCCACCTCGGACCAAAAACAAATACACACACACACACACACACACACACACACACACACACACACACACACACACACAGTCTGACCCGGCATTCTGACGTTGTTGTTGTTAATGGTGTGAATTGTTTAACACTATATAAACAATTATTAAATATACAAATGTTAAATTACAACCTGGCAAATAACGTTAACCAAATCATATTGTACATGTACAACACACACAAAGCTAGTGTCATGTAATTCTCAATGCAATTACACCACTATACCTTTAAAAATATGTTTGCGCTATATTATTAAATATGTCATAAAGGACCTTTATATGGTCAACAAAAATACAATTAGTAGTACACTGAATCATTTATGTACAACAATACATAATTTTTGTTCATTTAAAAATTTGTTTTTGTGACTTTTCAATCCAGTTCATTTAATATATGGGGAGCATAGAAAATCCAATCTATCATTTGAAATATAATTGGACGTCTCAAGCGCACCTGGGTTTGAAAATATAGCTAAATGTGAGGAGATATTTGGTGAATTTGACAAAATGTGTATCACTGTAGCTTACAAATAGCTTGCAATAGCTGCCTTTACCTTTAAGGGTTAAAGAAACTATTGTGTTCGGTTGGCCACCCATTCTCATTCTTCTGAATGTGTGTGTTTTCTGAAAGTTTATCCCAATTCTGGGTCCTGGAGATATATTGCACTGCATGTTTTAGATGTCTCCCTGTTCCAAAACACCTGATTCAAATGAATGGGTCGTTGTCAATCTCTGCCGAAGCCTGAGAACGACCCATTCATTTGAATCAGGTGTGCTGGAGCAGGGAGAGATATACAGTACAAAATATGCGGGACAGTAGATCCCCAGGACCAGGAATAGGAAACACTGACCACAGCCTACATTTAAAGGCAGGATTAGTGATTCTCGAGAACGCTAGCTAACTTCCAGCTCTTCTCAAAACAATATTCCGCTCCAAACATCGAAATACATTGTGAAGAAAATCGTAGACACTTTGCTGATGTGAGCGGTGTTCGCCACTTTGTTTATCTTGCTATTTACAGAATCAGGGCTGTGTAGAAGGAGAATTAGGAATCTTGCTCAAGGATGCTTACAGGTAGGTCAACACCGGGGTTTGAACCCACAACCTTCTGGCCAACATCCAGACCACTAGACCATCCTGACCATCCATCCTGTATTCTCTTCCAATTAGCTGAATATACCTTTAAGGCAGCCAGGACGAAGAAGGCCATCTCAGCCAGGCTCATGGGCAGCAGGGACAGCCTCCGCCACACCCTCCCTAGGGCCAGGATGGGCAGCCAGCGCTCGCTGGGGCCCAGGCCGCTGAAGTAGATGTCGAGCAGGGGCTCGCACAGCAGCCGGCCCAGGAAGCAGGCGACGGCGTAGGGGTTGGCCGTGATGTCCACGGCCTGGAAGAAGACCAGGGCGCACACCAGGGTGAAGCAGGTCAGGTTGGGCAACGCCAGCAGGGACTTCACCCTCAGGTCCACGATGAGCGTGCCCAGAGCCGCCGCCAGGCCCACGATGGCCGCCGACCGGTGCAGAAGCATGGCGGTGCTGGCCACACTGAAGCCCAGCAGCTCCAGGAGCTCCGTGGACGTGAGCAGCCTGGGCTTGTAGCGGACGCCGCTGCAGAGGCGCTCGGTCAGGGCCCACACGGCTTTCATGGCCACGCTGGCCGCCAGGAGGTAGTTGGTCACCTGCTCCTTGATGTTGATGTCCAGGTAGGGGCTGTTCAGGAAGCATAGCAGGCCCAGCAAGAAGCCCACCCACAGGTGGAACAAGCTCAGGCTGGCTTTCTCCATGGCAAAGTAGTAGTAGAGGATGCTGGCAATGCCCATGACGAAGAGGCCCAGGATGAATATGACCAGGATCATGGGTTCATCCGTCACCTCCCAGCGCACGTACATCCCCACGCACACCGCCACCAGGAGGTTGACGCTGGACAGGTAACCCAGGCAACGCACCGACGTAAACATGTCGACCTCCTTGGGCGCGCCAGGCATCAGCACCTCTTCCTCGTCCTCCTCTCGCGCCATGGCAGACGTGTAAACAAATTATCAGGTGATAATTTGTTGCCAGGCGACGTCTCTGTTGTGCTTATAAAGAATAGCTGCAACACGGAAATGACTCCTGAAAATAGGCAAACTCATCCCCTGCAAGACACATTTGGAAATGCAAAATAACGTTACAATATAAATTCCCCTAAAGAAATATGTTCGGGTTTCTTGACATCCAAAGCTACAGTGAGTACAATTAAGGTAAAGTGTTAAGAAGCAAGATAGGGAACACATCTAGCACAAGAATGCCTAATCACTATCCTGTCTCATACAACGCATCTAAAATGGCTTTATTAGAGAATTACTTTAATAGTTAGAGAAATACTTTAATGGCAGAAAGTAGCAATATATATATATAAAATCAAACAATAGTTGTTCAGCTATTAACATGGGTGGGCATAACACATCTTGTTTAAGAATACTAAAACGGTATACCCTTAAAATGTGGCCTGTGTCTATGGAATAGTTTTCATTATTATCATGAATATTCATGAAATGGGAATATAAACCTTCACATACCCCCGAAAATAATTAAATGAGTAATAAGAGACTATTAGTCCACATTACTATTGAAGAAGGCTATGTCTAATTAAACAGACAGATGTTTCTGCTCTAAAAATGACAACGTAGCACTGCAAATAGCCCTGTACGTGTACTATAAATTACATAGAAAACTTTAGTTACCCTGCGTTCTACAGTAGCTTGCCTATGCATTTTCGCTTACGTGTCAATCGATGCAAAGCCTACAGTCGCGACAAATATTATTATTCTACTCAGCATTTCTTATTTAAACTGTAAGATTACGCGATCGTGTCCAGTAGTGTTACTTACATTTTGTTTTAGAAGAACCTAAGTTTGCCTGACAACTTAGCCAGCTTCCGGATTCTGGACTACGGCAACTCAAGTGTGTCAAACGTGCGTGAGTGTAAACCTAAACATATTTACGACATAAAACATGTACAGTACACAATTAAAAGTAGCCTAACACAAGTGTATACTATAGTACGAAAACATATTGCTCTTCATTAGGTATTTTAAGGTAAACCAAGTAGAAAATGCATTAAGAAAACACCTTCCTTTAAAATTGAACAGACAGACAACAGACAGATTTAGATGGATAATACAATGTTACAGTAGGCTTTAACCTTAACACTACCACTCCACACTACCACTACTCCTGTGTATGTATGTAATCATACCACAGAGTTGTTTGTGATTGTACAGTGTAAGTGACCAGCCCCAGAAAAGCTGTTTTTGTATGTAGGTCTAAGCATTTCCCCATACAGCAAGTCTATGTGAATGTGCTTTGTGTGCCAAGCCACTCCCCTCACAGATTGCAAGCTTATTCATCACATTGCTGTAGACAAGCCTGTTAAAAGGTTTACTTACAGGATGTGCAGAGGCATCGCGATGGAAACATCAAGTAGGTCTAATTCAACAGCCTCAACACCCTAGGGTGCTAGACAAACACAGACGTGCCTGTGTGCATGTGAAGGCATTTGCTCAAGCTGCTTTGACATTTTATCGGCATACAGTATAACATATTATGCCCTTTCTATGCCTATATGTATTTTCATACCATTCCAAACTAAAAATAACATTCAGTATAATCTTTATTTCAAACCGAGTGAAACAAGTAAGCCTAATAAAAAAGTATTGCCTGGGAATCACAATTACAATTGCACCTTTACAGTTTAACCAGTGACCTAGAGTGTGTGTATATATATATATAGTTTTGTTTTTAGATGTTACACTATGTGCTTATGGAAAACCTACCTATAGGTTTATGCAGACCAACACAGCGATCCTGCCTAGGGAAAGTTGTTTTCACAACCTTAGGGAAGGTCCCTGGTGTGTGACGAAGTCAACTGCAGCTTTGTATAGATGCCTTCTATTGCGATGCATCTAACCTGCTTTTTTTCCTGAATGAAAACTTTAGGTAAGTTCGTGCTAAACAGCACATGATGAATAGGCTTCATCTACTGCAGATAAGACCTACAATAGAACGATGGAACGAAGAGACATTCTGTGACATACTGTAGGGATGTTTTAATGCGTAATTGAAAAGAGAGAGTCCAGTGTTGCCTATAGAAAGTGTGTGTGCGTGCGTGCGCGCGTCTTTGCATGTTTCCATGTATCTGTGTACACCTGAATGGAGGGATTGGAGCTGTGCTTATGATTAGCATTCTAGAAAAGCTAATGAAAGATCAAGAATGGTGAATAGATGTCCTTACAGACTGTAGGTCAAAGTGCTTCGGTGACCTCTTGGGCAGACCCCAGAGAGAATGAGAAGTAGATGGAGTGGCAGTTAGAATAAAAGAGGCTTTCAGAATTAAGGAAATGAGAAGAGGGGGGGAGTTGAAAAGAGGAGACAAGTTAATTTGGATTAAGCAGAATTAAACTATATTCTAATGTCAGACACTTTATTGCACAATGGTGGGATGTCTGAATCACTGTGTTGATTAGTTAATTCTAAATCAGTACAGAGCTTTGTCACATTTCAAGTTTTATCTTTTTACAAGAGCCACGGCCAACATAAGTGGGGTGTGTGCGCGCATGTACTTCGTCCAATCATGTTTCTGTGCTTCCTATTAGAACACGACGATGGTGTGACTTTTGCTGAACACATTTCTGTCAGTTGAAGAATTTAATGGCTGCTCTTTCAAATTCATATAAAATGGCCTAATGACATTAGATATAACGTGCTACCTCTTTAATTAACAGGTCGTGTGGCACTGGACGGCCTTGGGAAGGAGATCCTCTTTAATACTTATGAACACACACACGCGCGCACGCACGCACACGCACACACACACACACGCACACGCACACACACAGACTCCTGCCTCTGGGAGAGGTCTGTTCAATCTCACTTTCATCTTCAGAGAAATCAGTGAGATTCACCAGTGCACCCAAAGTGGTAGTTAGAAGAGGCAGATGGCATCAGAAGACTAAATAAAAAAAAAACGCTCAGTTTATTCCATCAATGATGATTTTTTTATTTTTTTATTTACTTACAGGATTTTTTGGTATTATTATTTTTGTGGGAGCAGGTTGTAACGTGAGCGTGAGAGATGGAGAGATCTGAGGAAGACAGAAATAATGGGAACACAAAGCATTCTGTATATGGGACTAATTTTGATATATGAAGAGGGAGAGAGAGAAAGAATGACAGCGAGAGAGTCTCGAATTGCTGATTAATGCTGAGAGGATGTGAGACCCACCGCTCAAAGTCAATTCCTGCTCACAATGATAATCATTCATCTGCCAAGTCGTCTTGTCACCTCAAAGGGATCAATTGAAACAGCGATTACGATGTGCACCCTCTGTCAACAGAACAGACATGACGACTCTGGTCGTGGGAGCATGCAGAAAGGGAAAGCGTTTCCTAGGCCTCCACACGTCGTTTCAGCGTGTCACAATGTAAACAAAGAGCCTTGGCGTGGAGCGGTCAAACGTATAAAAGTAAATACAACTTTATGTAGCCAATAGCAGTGAGAGTTAGAACAAGAGCTGAATTTTTTTTTGCAAGAGTATAGTAGGCTAACCTGACATACCACATGGATTGGTGTACACATGTCCATCTGGGGAGCCGTCCATCAAAACAGTTTTCAAACTTAAATAAATTACTTAAAATATTAGGCAGTTGATTGGATGAACCATCTGAACTATCTGCGTCTTTGTTGTTTTCAAGTAGCTTTCGCACACAACACACACACACACACACACACACACACACACACACACACACACACACACACACACATACCTTGTAAACCAGTTGACAATGGAAAAACTGCTGCAAAGCTTTGGCCTTAATACATTTCAACTGACTTACATGAGCCTATCATCTTTCTCACTCTAAGAACACAGGCCTTCTAACAGACAATATGCTGTAGCCTCAAATTGAATGACTCAGTGTACACGTGAGCAGACACCCAGTATAAAACACACACCACGCTCACACACACACACACACATGCACACGCACACACACACACACGGAGACAGAGATTGTTGCCCAGCACAGCTCTACTGTTCTCAGTTCTTTAATAGTCAAGTTTCTCATTTGAGGTAAATTGCTTGGAACAAACACTCCTCTTTCTATCTTTCTCTAACGCTCGGCGTATCTTCTGCTCTTATCCTAACCTTTCCAGACTCAGGACACCAGCGACCAAATGACACTGACAAGAGGCCTCAGGACATGAAGGATAAAGACCTTCTGCTACGCTCGGTAAAGACACAAGACTCACGTGACCTGGGTCAAAACCCATTTTCCTATTACAGTAATACCATTTCAGTTTATCTCCGGCGAACACGTGTTTTGCATTTTATAGAAGAACTATTCAACAGGGGGTCCATGACAGAGTAACTGTCATGGACCTCAGTTACCTCAGAGGGTCCGCCAAATGTTTTCATCCCAATTTTCTTTTTTTTTCTTACGAAACTTTTAATATGTTCTAATATACAAATACAACTTAATTAATAAACTATATACATTTATGAACCTTTCCATTTCTGAATGGCTTAGCATAAAGTGCACCATTTCAAATTATTACACATTATTGTTGGCCAAGATTAATAAGCAAGACAACTTCATATGATATGTAGGGGGACCCTCCGGTGTATTTCTATTCAGTCATTGGCCTGAAAAATTTTGAAGATCTCTGCTCTAGAGTTGTACAAACCAGTACAGAGTATAAAAAGACATGCTAAGCTATACATGCACAATGTTACACACACAGTAACGACAGCACTCTACCAAATGGCCTAGACATAATATGCTAAAACCACCTTATTGACCCTCCATTTGATTTAGCAACTCATCAGATAATGAGGCTATCGCATTTTCTGTGCTACATCATCGCAATTAGTCGCACTTATCAAAACATGTGTACAGAGAAAAAACAACATACACGTCGGCCTATTTATATTATTTTTCGGTGGTACTGCCATCAAATATGGTATAGCCAGTTTTTATTTATTCACAATTGTATACAGTATCATGTCTCGACTGTATGCAGACAGTATAGACATAAAAGTCGCAATAGCAGTCAGATAGCAGCCAACTAAAAAAGCACAATTTCTAGTCCATAAAATAGTTTAAGAAATAATTGTCCTTTCTGCTGGAAGTTAGCAAATAGCCAAGTCATTTCGATCATTCTATCCACAGGGCTTTCCTTCTTCTTCTGTGTGTTCAAGCTGTTGACAGCCATCGTGTCATCTCAATCGGTACGTGTATGACAAACAGAGCTTGTGCTGTGGTTTTAACATGTTTCTTTATCAGGAAACTATAGTACTGCACATAACTGTCTCTGACACATTCTGCACCCTATGCATGCTTTTAAACTAGGACAGTTTTACCTTAGTACAGTAACAGTATACTGGCACTGGGTCAGTTGATTCCTGTAAAGTTTTCAAGTCAAAGCAAAAAAAGTTGCTGCCAACAAGCAGTAATACAGTAATACGTTGGAGCAGACCATTACGCATCACCTGGTGCCAATGAGGACATGTGTCTGTGTTGCTTGGAACACGGGTACAGAGATCGATGGAGCCGGTTCCGTTAGAGCGGCAACATAGGTCTTGAGAATGGGCAGGTGCCAATGTGGCACGATCGTGCGTATGACAGCAGCAGTATACTGTAGGATGTGTAGACACGCACGCACACACACATTATGAGGTTCCTAATGTAGATGGACACGTATTTACATACACTTCCACTGGGATGATTTTATGGTTACTGTTTTATTCACGCATTAGCAGCACACGCACGCACACACATGCACACACACACACACACACAGGTTAATGTCTGCATTTCAAAGGACAAAACTAAATATACAGTATAGCGACTGTATTGGTCTCTCATGTGGCTTTACATGTCTTTTCATGGTGTTGACATCCCCACCGGTGTGTGTGTGTGTGTGTGTGTGTGTGTGTGCACGTGCAAGATGCTCTAATAAAGGACATTGGGGATGGCTTCATGTCTCAAGACCCCTGCTGAGTATGACCTATATGGAAACCACCAAAAGCAGGCTGTATCCCCACAGTGTTGCGGTAAAGGTGTACAGCAGTACGTATACAATCACTGAGAGCCCTCTGAGTTAGAGAGAGGAGGGGGCCGCCTGTATATCGTCCACGCCAACAGCCATCATCACCCCATCTGGTTCCAACTACAGTTCTACCTCGTCTCTGTGGACACATCAGCAACCCTGAGTTGGAGTCCACAGCTCGGTGGCCTTCAACGCTGGCATTCTGAAATTAACATCATGAATGCATCGTTTTTTTTACACTAAATATGAATACTTTTACAATACTTTTTTACCATCCTTGTGTGGGGGGATGTGCAGACTGTCATCGGCGACATGGTCTTTACCATTCCATTTAATTATCGTGGCCTTTGTGGTGTTTTAACAGAGCCTTGCGAGCGATGCAGAAACAGTTTATTCAGCGATATACTAACCACGCCTACGTGTTCGGCCATAAAAGCACGTTCACGTATTATATATGGCACTTATTAATAGGCCATAAAGTGAGCTGGATGCTACAAACCATGCTCATGGTGTTAAGGCTTCGATTCCGCCTTTACAACCTCATCTTACAGTATATCAGCTCCTGTTCGCACTGTGAACGCATGACAAGTCCATCAAACGTTTCCTCCTGTTTCATTCCTCTAGTGTGGAATTTAACTGACAATACTACCATGTAAATCTACTTCCATGGCTATAATTACTGTTAAAACGCCACAATACATACACATGCATTATACGGGTATCTGTCGTAGTAAGAGTCCAACATTTCACAGCAAAAACAGCCAATATACTTAATACATGTTTTGGTGTATTGATAAACATCCAACAAACTTAGAGCCCCGGTGAGAATTTATTACTATTGTAACTGATTGCATTTCTTTGCAGGACTGTGTAGGAGTGTACAAATCCTGCTTGATTGACATCTCTCTCCTCACCTACAGTTGTTGACTGCCACCTTCCTTATGACTGAGTACGAATATGGATGGTTCCCAGAATAGTTAAGTTCAAGAGGTCTCCAAGTAACCATTAACTGTGGCTCAAGATAGATCACTGCATGAAGAGAAACACAGTATAGTCGGAGACAAACTGAAGAGACAGACCACTTAAATATTACTGAAAATAACTCTTTTTGAAAATTACCATGACATTATATATAGAAAAGACAAATCGCTTGAAGAATTCTGTATGGAACTCTAAAGTACTGTACCAGACGTTATGTTGTTACATAGATGTTGCATAGAGGAGACAGACTTTAGATAACCCTCAACAGAACTCTATGGGCATCATGTACTAACATGTTAGCGCTCATTTTAGGAGTAATTACGTCGCACTTTGCGCCTAAAAACATGGAATTGTATGCACGAATAGCACGCACATGGCTAAAACGCTATTCTGCCTACTGAAGACTGTAGCTACTGTATAAACTGTCACGGTAACTGTCACGGTAAACTACTTTTTTTTTTACAAATTATGCACATCTGTTTGCATAGGCCATATTAGGCCAACTATTGTTCATCTGAAGGCTAAGTTCATGTCAAAAAACAAAGTTACATGGCAGCTTATTGTTATCAATAAGTCCTGTTAAATGGATGTTAGCTTGTAAAAGTGTAAACATGACCAATGCCAGTGCTGGCGGCTAAGGGGCCGTCAACAAATTACTATGGTGAGTGATGAGCGCTGGCGGATTAGGAACAGTCAACAAATTACTGTGAATCATAATCATTTGAATAAAAATGAACATCAATGAACAAATGACCGTTTCAGGCACTGTTTAGTAACCGGAACCGTTTTGGAACCGGAATCGTATAAAACCCAAAAGATACCCAATGCTAGTCCTCAATAGAACTTTATGGGAGAAGTGTTATATAGAGGAGAGAGACCACAAACAACCAAAGATGGCAGTGGGTTTAACGTAGGACCCTACCTCCTCCATCACCGGTGAGCCTGGCACCTGACACACTAGAGCACTAATGGGAACACATCTGTCATATATGGCAGAGAGAGAGAGAGAGAGAGAGAGAGAGAGAGGGGTTGAG
>JAOEGT010064939.1:0-17006 GCA_025447795.1 Speoplatyrhinus poulsoni
CCCCAGTCAGAGCTTTCCAATGTGGCTCGGGAAAGGGAGGTTTGGGGTCCCCTGCTGAAGCTGCTGCCCCCGCGACCAGACACTGGATAAGCGGATGAAGATGGATGGATGGATGGAATAGTGGAAGGTTAACAAGCTAATATCAGGCTGGAGCAGGGTATATTTATTCACAGTTAAACTGTATAGCTTACTCTTCAAAGCCTACTCACCCAACAGGGTTGATAAAGCTTACAAATTATTACATTTTATCAGCTGAATACTAGTTAAGTGAAGTTCAGAGGTTTTAGCTGCTGCAACAGTTACAAGTAATACTGTGATGTCTTCAGAGATCTTTCCAGTCTGTCCTTCAGAATAACCGTCCATCTCTAGCTGTCTGCAGACATTGCACATTGCTTTGGATAAGACCGTGACATTTGTGAGCCTTCTACTTTATTCTATGTGGTCACACCTAGGCTATGTGGATATTTGTATTGATATTTGTTTGATTGTTGAAAACAGGAGATTAAATGGTTAAAGAGATCCAGACTGACCTTAATACAAATGTTTGAGCTCGCAAGATCAGGATAGTCTCATAAGGCAAGCTGAAACAATGTGAGCTCATTCAAATGAGCTTTTCATTACCATATGTCACCCACCTAACAACTGACAGCTTGACTATTTGGGACAGTTATAACCTAAGAAAGCAGCCAGCTAATCAATGTCAGATGAGAGTTCTGAAGGGTTGGCTTCACACTATGACTGTAATTCCATCATTTGCACTGACTGCGGTGACTGTTGTCAAACACGTCTGTCAAAGTGAACTTTAGTCAGCTGCAAAGAACCAAGAAGAAACAGAGAACAAGTCATGGATCACTTGAGCCAGAAATCCACCCTTGAAATGTTTTGTTTTTGAAATTCTAGGATTCCTGATGAATACAAATGTGAAAACTCATGTCATTATTGTATATTGATCATATTAAGTTTGTGATTCACTGTGATTTTTAGGAGTGTGTTCATTATTGTTCTTAACAGAGCCATAACCACCTAGCTGACAGATGATCATATATGGACTAGTGATGCATTTCCAAGCACAGAGGGGGTTTTGAGGACATGTGCTAATAACTAAAGTGCAACAGTGGCACAGACTGGACAACAGCGGCAGCAAAATTGTCAAGTGAAAAACCTGCCACGACATGTGTCACTTTGATTCTGAAGAAACGGCCAGTGCTGAAGGTCCACTGTCCACTGTGCCTGTCCAGATATGCCTCCAATCCCAGCCTATAGCCTGACACCCAGAGACACAAGGACGGAGAGCTTCAGGGAGATCTGGGCAAAAATTGACTGTTTGTAACATATTGGATAATGTATATAATTGCATTACCGCCATGAGACAATTTAAGCATGCAAGTAGAAACAGTGTCAGCCTCTGATGGATCCAAATTACTACCGCCATGGCCACCACGTCACCTGTACCCTATATGTATTTCTGGAAATACAACGGACTGTGATCCCATATCCACAGCTGATTTCTGACTGCAAGTCCACATTAGGAGAAAACATACATTCACATATGCAGATGAAGGCTTTATGAGTATAGTATATGAAGTAATGCTTGACCTACAGATATGCATTTGTCTGCAGACATTACTTAGAACCCAGTATATTGTACCTGAAATCAAAAGCATATGATGTGGTCAGTGTACACACTTGCCATGTTCTGCTATTCGGCTCATCATAGCAAAATATGCAACAGATTAAGCTAGCATATCTCACCAAGATCCAGTTTGAAAGAAAGAAAGAAAGAAAGAAAGAAAGAAAGTTCAGGTTTAAGCAGAGGCAATCAAGCACCAGAATACACATCTACACTATAAGGCACCCAAGCTTGCGCTCCAATAATCTATTGAATATGGTTATATTAAAAATGTATTTGATTACATGCAGCATGTCTGACAGGGTGAACACACACACATTCACTCATTTAATTTGAATATATTGAATATGGAATTCTCATTGCATATTGGGAATAAGGATATTCAAATAGCCTATAAGGTACTTGGAATGTTATCCGGCTTTATATGCATGCTTTTAATGTTGTCTTTTTTGGCATTATCAGAATATGGGTGTTCACAACATCCATGGCATGGGCATATAGGGTTGTGATTTAAATTGTATTTTTATTGTATTCGATTACCAGCTTTTCGTTAATGATAGTTTTTGTTTTTCATTTTGGTCTATACAATTGTTCTGTATTTCATATAATATATTTTAATTTTGACCTCATGACATTATTAAGTATTGTTTGGAACACTGGAGCACCTATATCATAAGAAATTACATTAAAGGTACATATACCATTTTGTATGTCAGATTTGTTTAATATACATACTCTATATAAAGTCTATATGTTATAGGCTTTATTTTTTATAATATCGTACTTATCCAACACGTGATACTGACTTCTATGGGAGGGATGACCCATGTTTTCACGAGGTAGTTTCTTATTTCCGGCAGCTTTCAAAACGCATTTATCATCATGCAGTCGGCAGGCTGAATGTATTAGACCAATGCTCTTTGTTTCTGTGAGCAGAAATATTCTCTAGATTGCATATCTTCATAAATCGTAATTTAGGCCTTATAATTTTTGTTTTTAATATTTTCTTTAATTTCAGATTTGCAGGCAGAAAAGGCCTATTTGAAATATTTCATGGAATTTCGTTTTCAGTATTCTATTAAATGAATGTTCATGTCTGAATGTCGTCAGAAAACATGGTTATGTTTTAAATATTATGCAATCTTTCGTTAAAACGTTAAACAAATATATAGGTCTACAGTATAGGCCTATATTCTCTCTTTCAATTCCAGAGTGAATATACAAAACAAAAATAGACTGCTATATCGTTCTTCGACATTGACAACACGGTTTGATGACCAAACCAATATTAGGCTAATAAAATATATTATTATTATTATTATTATTATTATTATTATTATTATTATTATTATTATTGATATTGTTATTGTTATTGTTATTATTACTACTACAATATGTAAACATATTAAAATTATTATCACAATATTAAAACAAATTATGACTAGCCTAACAGTCTGTCGGCGCCAAAGCTATACAGTTGTTTCGGCTACTTTATAGTGTAGCCATAATTCTTAATTGCTGTTCTAATCTATTCAACCAATATAATCTAATAATAATAATAATAATAATAATGATAACAATAGGCTATTGATACAGCCACATAATAAATACTTTGCCTATAGCGTCGTGTGGCCTTTATGTTCGCCATTCAACGATAATCAATGTATCAATAATCATAACTGCTGCTCTGTTCATACAATCCAACCCGTGTAGTTTGAGGGGTGGCAGTGACACATTAGTCTTTATTTTACCCCACAAGGTGGCTACCGCAACAACTGGCAACAACAACTGGATATCTCAACATCGTTTGTAGGATGTGAAGCTGAACTTCCACGAAAACGGAGTGTCTATACTGTCGACAAACATAATAACTAAAACATGTATTTTAGCTTGATATGATATTAGCGATTCCACGCCTGCCAAACACTACTCCACACACCCGCACGCGCGCACACACACGCACGCGCACGCACACACACACGGACACAAATTTTATTAATTTTTCCTCTATTCAACTCCGATTGACTATAACTAGATCTAAACGTTCTTAAAAACATTCTTTCAGATGAAACCGCCTGCACCTCGGTCTTATTTTCTTGAATTTCGAGCAAGTCATCCATCATTCCTGTCACATCAATCGAATAAACCGTGGGACCACAGCAATTCCATCCCGTATCGACGGAACCAGCAACGTGACCTGGTGCACAAAGTGGCGTTGTTGGCCTAAACAGGATTTTTTCCCCCTTAACGCCCCACTGGTTTTATATTTTACTGTTTCTTATTAAAGGTCTAGAAAAATAAAACTAATTGTAGCAAAAACGTTTTTATTATTTGAAAGCGACAAAGACGTATTGTTCATTATTTCCCAGTTGTCTTTATTTTGTACATTATAGTGCAGAGGGTATTTCCATTTATTTTTGGGTGCTATAAAAACTATTTTCAAAAATGGCAATCACGATGAAGTTCCAAAAACATACTTTTTAAATCCAATTTGTTAGAAGAAGGGTTTGAATGAAAGTTGGATCAACACACGAAAAATTTTACTTTCAGGGTATTAAAAACAAGCTTTGATCTCTTCTAAAGGTCCAATGATCGTTGACCCACAGCTGCTCTCCGTAAAAAACGGTTTAATCATTCTCACTCTAAAATCTAGTGATCACAAGCGCAAAAAATGGACTTTAACAACCAAATAAAGGACACAAATATATACAATACCACAATACTTACAATTCGTGCTGAATCCTTATCTTTCACAGTGTTTTAGATGTGTTTGGGTGTATGCCTGTCTGTGGCAACATAATGATATGTGAAATTATATCAATTGAGATTATTATCCTACATTTTCGCAGAGTTTTTAATTCTTGTCCATGTGGTGCTGGTTGTACAAAAATAAATAAATAATTTAAAACAAAAGGTAACATGAAGACTATGACAAAGCAGTTATGATCTTAAAATCCAACTCCCACTTGATGTCTTGAAGTCTTTCATTTTATGTTGGCTTATCCAATGTAAAAAATGTCCTTCTTCCATTGTAGCCTATTGAGTCTTTATGCAGCAGTTTGATATTCAAGTCTTTGTTGGCAGATTCTGTGCAGAGAAAGTATTCCCATAGTTGGTGTAGGAAGGGGGATTAGGTGGGAAAGCATGAGGGTCGTACAGGTGAAGAGGATGTGTCATTGGGTTCCATAGCCAAATGGAGTTATTCCTGAGCCAACATTGGAGGCCTATAAACAGAGACACATTTATATTGGTTAGAAACACACATGGTATTTAGTTATTAATTGGACTTCGCCTATAGGTTTAAGTGCGAGCACTTGTGTGAGAGCCACTGGATTTGTATTAATCTGTAAACCATACTTGCTCACTAAAATGTGTCAAGCAGAATTGCAATTATTTAGTAAATATGCAATTATTTCGGTGTAGCCTACTGTAAAAGTATAGGCCTATACAGTACTACAGTATACTGTATAGGCATTGGGAACTATATAATCATAATAGATAACACATTTATAAACAGTTACATAATCTGAGTTGATCAAATGTTAACACTTATGTACTGGTCAAATATGCATGCAATAATTTAGCCTATGCATAGTATATATTTTTATAGGCCTGTTTCTAACTAAACCTTTTTATACAATCGGGTGATAATGGCAGTGTTCCATATGTCCAGCCAGATGTGCAGCAGGCCAGTAAAAAATAACAGAGATTCATTCATGTATTCCATAATAGCTAAATGTTATGGCTCAGATTTTATTGTGCATGGAGAACACTCTTATTACTTCCAACATCCATTTCCCTGCAGTACTGGTTCAATTTACTGCCACAACTATTAGACTGTCTGACCACAGATCAAATGAAGTGTGGTAAAAAAGACACAGTTTTGCTACGATAACTAGCCAATGACCATTCAATTACAACAATTGGATTAAATAGTTGCCAACAATATACAGTACAGTCTACCGTTCTGGTTGAGCGTATGATGTATGTTGAAATGTGTTGCTATCGTGCTGTTAGCATTGCTAGCTCCATCATTAGCAAAACGTGGGGAGTGAGACCCACTGAAAAGCCAGACGA
Organism: Speoplatyrhinus poulsoni; assembly: GCA_025447795.1. NCBI lineage: Eukaryota > Metazoa > Chordata > Actinopteri > Percopsiformes > Amblyopsidae > Speoplatyrhinus > Speoplatyrhinus poulsoni. Next base: position 5,708 of record JAOEGT010064939.1, read on the forward strand.
ACGCTGCTCCTATTTCCATATAAAGAGCTCTATTAATCAAGGTAAGTGTCATTACGGTGTGCCTCATTGAGCAGTAGAGAGCGGCTGTTAAATAAAATTCTCTGTGCTTGGCTGCCTCCGGCGGGCAATACGTCTTGATTTGCTGACTGTCAGCTGAAGAAGGCGGTTGATGGGAGCTGGGCAACTGTTATCCCCCCACCCCCACACTAACAGTAGTCATAGATAGTACAGAGGAAAAGGAATGAAGGGGGAGAGATAGAGAGAGAGAGAGAGAGAGAGAGAGAGAGAGAGAGAGAGAGAGAGAGAGAGAGATGAATGCAGTGCTGTATACAGTATTACTGCATGAAACAATAAACAAAGAACGGTGTGGATGGAGAGACAAAGAAAGATCAATATCACCAGGTAAAGAGACATAATGGAGAGAGTGGAAAGCAGAGGAGAACAGAAAAATACACGCTACTTACTTAACCTCAGTGGGGAGGATTTACATGTAATGCCACTGTCCATCCATGCCCATGTTCATACCCATGCCACCCATTGGTCCTATAGCGAGACAATGACATTATTCCAAATATGACAACATTATGACAGTTTCCATGTACTGTAGCATCACATCAGACCACACCTATATGCATTAGGCTTTATTTACCTTCGTCTATGCTATTTTGCCATCTTTGTGACAACATATCTGAATGCTGCCTACATCTTCCATGTTTGCTTGTGGTTGTATCCATCATTATGCATCCTGTAATTGTTATCTAAATATATATGTTGAAAAATATAAGTGTTTAATCGAAAATGTGTATTTTTCTTTTACGCACGATTTCAGATACTGTAAATGTTCAAGCTCAAATTTAGGCAGACAGCCATAACAGCCATGTTCACACATGGCATTTGAATGGGTGTATACATGTTCTAAAGCCAGAATAATATCAGTATATTGTACCATGTGTCAGAATGTGCTCACTGCCTAGGTAGTAAAAATGCCTTATTTGCTATACTCAAACATCATTTGTTGTTCACATAGTTTATATTACCACATTCCAAGTCATAGCATGCTGTATTTGTGTGAATTTTACATAGGTGACTTTATTCAACTATGTTGCATGCTAAACACACATACAGTATGGGCCACATCTCAGCTGTAGCTTTATGTTAGAGGAAGGAAGATGTTCTTACCACCAGGTCTGAGGCCCATATGCTGTTGTCCATCAAGGACAAAGCCTCCCATTGGCTGGCCATCTGGGCTGTAGGCGGTACCTTGACTGACTGAACAGGGACAGGAGATAAATGCTTAAGTTACTGACAAATCAGTTTCTTTTAAACAGGTTGTCTATATGTTGAGCTGTATAGAACTCCACTACAGACTACAGAGTAATAAGATTAAGATGTCCAATCGCTGTTAAAATGTGTATGTTTTTTGTTATTTGGTTGTTTTAAAGCTCCTCCGTTTGTTTCTAGAATTTAGCCTGGTAGTTTAAAGCAGTAGTACAAAAATATAGCAAATTCTGCACTCACATCTGAGTTCTGAGTAGCTCGCATTACTCTGTACTCCTCTCCCTGAATATCTCATAGGCTCACATCCTTATTAAACCCTCCCCCTATGAGATGTGTTTCAAAACATTCACATTCAGCTGGGGAGTGTACATTGTACATTGATCTGTCTAGAAGGGTTCAAGTGAATGTACCTGCTCTGTTGGACTGGTCAATCATTGGCTGTACTATTCTCCTTCTTGCATTTATGAACCTGGGGATAAGACATGAAAAATTATAATTGTTTACTATATGTAAAACCTTACAATAAATTGGGTTGTCTACACTTGGATGAATTGTACTATATTCAAATGTATTCTGGCGTGGATAATCTTCTGCATAATCTACTTGTAATAGTATAATCACTTGAAACATGCAACATTCACAATAAAAAAAATACAATAAATAAAATTTAAAAAAATTTTTGGAAACTTTGGACAAGCTTTCTATTGGTGGGGATGTGTAATCCTATTGATTTAAAACTGTGTAAACGTGTAAAGTAACATATCTTTAAAACAAACTATTGATTTGCAATGATCTGCCTATAGCCTCAGGGTGCATCCAGGCCTTTTCCTTTGATACACTCACCACATGGACGCTCATTTGTCCATTCTGATAACTGTATTAGCTGGGTCCATGACTAAACCCTGACCTCTTCCTAGCTCATGGGATTAGAGGATTTGGATTATAACAGAGGTGTCATCTCAATTCATCCTATCCAAACCTGACCACATGAAAACCAGTGATGCTTTGACGTGATCAAGAGACATATTGAACTGTACTGTCACTAAATGAAATCCAGAATGTTGTCTGGGAACATTTGATTTATCTCCACCACCTGCCCCTTCCCTGTTAAGAAACCTACAAAGAGGGCTGGTTGGATGTTCCAAACATGCTTTAATCCATCATGTCATGTGAGGGTGGGGGTCCCGAGAGGAGAACGGAAGGCTTCCCGTTAGTTTTTCACAGAGTCTCGGGCACAGAGGTTAAAATGCTATATATTGCAAACAGAATATATTCCAAGACTGTAGAATTCATCTTGTTACCACTCCACAGTACAAGGAAATGACAAATGAGTGAAATGAAATGGGTGTTGTCCTTTAGAGTCATTAGTCAAAACTGTAGATGGCTACAGTATAATGACCAGAACATTAAACTTGCAGTATATGTTACATTTTTACTGTAAAAGATTAACACCTAATTGCTTAGTATTACTATTGTAATTGGTTATTCCAAGCACAATAGTGAAACAAACAATATATTATATCTCTGGGAAATGTTGGAATTGATGCAGACAATTGGAAGTGTTGCATTCTTTCTGCATGTGATGTGTGTGTGTGTGTGTGTGTGTGTGTGTGTGTGCATATGAGTCCTGATAGCAGGGTATTGTATACAAGTAATTACCAGTTGTTCACTTGAAGGATCGTAAGGCCTGTGTCTTGTGCTAGTTGCTTTTTCTGTTCCTCTGATGGGTACGGGTGCTGTGGTGGCCAAAAAGACAATAATGTATAAATATCTTGTTGTCATTTTCGTGCTCCAATGTAAGCTCCACCTCAGAAGGTCAACAGTCCAAGAAGTCTAACTCACAAATCAACTCCCTGGCCTCAGCACACGTCTGTCTTGAAGTGTGTAGCATTTGACATTATCTGACATTGCTTGACAAACGATCGGGGTGCGACACAAAGAGGCACAATGGCGGCTTTTGTTTTCAGTCACAAATGAGGCAAGTCCCGTGTCTCCTTGGCCCTGGTCTCTCCGCTGGGTGTTGTGACAGAGGGTGGAGGCGGCAGATGGCAAACAGAGGTGGTTGTATATTGTGTGAGAGCATTCCTATTTCCCTATTCAGTGTAATCACCGTTGACCCCCCCTCTTGTGGTCATTGGTGAAGGATGAGCTTGCACGCACTTCATTACTAACTGCATTTTAGGTTGATGCACATGCACTGCACTTGTGCATGCATGCTGTCCGTTAAGCACATACTATATGCACCTGTGCTGCAACACACGTTCAGTGAAGCTCAATTGTGGTACCCAGTCCTCCTGCCACTTGGCTGACAGCCGAGTGACGGATCATTTTAGACTCCGCCTTCATATGTAAATGTGGAGCACATCTCAAATAAGACAAACTGCCATGAACACAGGATAATAACAAAGACCTATAAATACACGTGGCAAATTAAACGAGTCTTGACCAAAATATACTTGGGAATTAATATTGTATATCGAAATACTGACTTGAGTGTTTATTTACTCTGACCTAATGAGGTTTGTCATAAGATATGTATACTTGTTTCAACCATTTTGTTTATTGACACCTTTGCACTCGGTATTATGTCTTCTACTGCAGAGAACATATATTCATCAAATACAATTCCTTTAATGTGCAAATATCCTTGGCCAAATAAATCTGATTATGATTAATGCCAATAAAGCTTGCAGTGAAAATATCAAGTAATGTATATGCTTATTTGATCGCAAAAAGACTCAATTAATTAGGTCCAGTGCCAAATATTTTGTGTCTAACATAATATGGTATTATTATTTTGCTTATCTTCATATCCATTGCCTTTGTCAATAAGAGAAAAAAATAAAAATACATGGGCACTGATTTTTTATTTGGCATAAAGGCGGGGTTGCATGGAAACCAACAGTTATAACCAGGTTAATGGGCTGATAATGAATAATATAATGAATTTAAACCGCTCACAGCTGCTTTCTCTATAGTTTCTTAGGAGGGGATCTTTTTAGAACATTCAGAATGGGCCACAAAAGCCGGAGGCTGAGGCTAGTGGTGGACAGCCCCCCCTGCCACGGGCCTTACACTACAGCCAACCACAAGGTCTGACAAAACATAATCCGGCTTCTTTCACACCATGGGCGGGTGAATGCTTGATCGCCTGGGTGTTGCAAAAGGCCTTTCAGAGGCCAAAGTCCCCTTACACACTTTTCCCAGGAACATCCTGCCACGGCAAACACTTGTGCTTAACAAATTAGCCCTGAAAGAGGTTGGGAACATAGAGGGGATAATTCAATTAGCCCTATTTTATTTTTTTGTTGGAAAATCTGAGAGGAACGATTGCTTCCAGTACAGAACCTGTGTGGGCCGTTTACTATACGAGAGGCTATAACACATCTAAGAGTGGGCAAAGTGGAAAGACTAGGAAGCAATAGCAGTATAGTTTGGGCCCAAGATAAAAGCTAAAGCTTTATACTTGGGGGAACTTGGAGAGGACACTGAAACATTCTTAACACAGAGCTTTAGATGGCAGCTTTGTAAAACCCTTTGCCAGATTAACAAAAAAAGCATTGCTAGAGTTTATTGTTAGACGTTTTTTCTCTCTCTCCATTAATTTATGAATGAAAACAAACAAAATAAACGTTATTTTGGAAACCAAGAAGCCTTGTATCTAAGGAAAAATACAACTCATTCAAGTTGACCATGATGGAGAGGGAGTACTCTGACATGTTTGTGAAATGACACCAGTGGTGTAAGTAAACACTGTTTACCATTTAAGTTTCATTTAAAATTATTTCTACTCAATTATTAGTTTTAAAATACAATTAAAAATACACATTTCTGGAAAGAAATAACTGCATACTTTGGTTTTACTAAAACTGTATCTAATATATGTAATATACAGTATATAATGTTTATATTTAGATAATTATGTTTTTTTAAATGTCTAGTGGTCACTTACATTTAATGATATAACCTTTATTTTTATTTAATTTGTCCTTGTAATTTTAAAGCCTGGCTCCGCCCGAGTATTGCTCTGAGCTCGATTTATTTCACTAAGATTATATTCTGGATACCCTATTCGCATTAGCGTTTTCACAGCCACCCTGTTAGCGGTCCAATGAGGGTGGATTAGTGAGATGACATTGAAGTTAAGCTTGTTTTGAAATGGTGGTAGAGCTAGATGAGGCGATCATAACAGTTGTATCAACGCCGATTGGTTAAATGTTGTCCAATAGTTTCAAAATAAATTGGAGGTATATGCCCAGTAGGATGCAATGTCTGCGAACACTTCCCAATGGAATGTGTCCAATGACAATGTTGCTGCTCACGTAGTAATTATGGTTAAGTCTATTCTGCCAAATTATAAAGATATCTTAGGAAAAACAGACACTGTGGCTTTTTCTATTCCCTCACAAGTCGGCAGACCATAATTTACTTTTATGGAATTTGTAATAATTAAGTATACTGTGCATATACGTATTCATTTGCCCAAGAGTGTCATTTGAGAGGTGTAGCCTACAAGACTGAACTATAGCTCACCGTAAGGTGTTGGAACAACCAGGCTCTCATTATATTTGTCGCCACTTTAGGGAAGATTCCTCGTTTCTTCTGCCTCTTCTTATCTTGGTCCTCCTCATCCCCCGTGCCTGGGGAGGCCAGGCTGTTGTCCAAACCATCTCCTGTGACCATGGACAAAAGGAGATCACATGAAGACAACCCTAATGCACGACTCCTTCCCAAATACATTCAGCGTGAGTTTGAGTGTTGGTACAGCCTTCTCCTCAACTCTGCCTTATGACCTCTGCCTTCATTGGGTAATGAAGAGTTCAGAGCGATCCATTTATCCAATGTGAACTGCATGTCTGACATGCAGTAATGACTCACTATACGTCTGACATGAAACAATAAATAGACTGTGCTCGGACAAAATGCTGCGCGCCCTTACTTGTACAAAATATAAGAGTAATGGTTTGCTTATGGGAAGGGAGAAAAAACACAAATAAACCATCAAAAAGTTCAACAAACTCACAAATCAGGCAAAGAAAAACCTAAGATCAAAGTTGTGGTATTTGAAGGTGGTTAGGCAGAGTGTACTCAGACAAGATCTTCAGATCATCCTTATATGCATGTGTTCACTGACCCTTGCCACCTAACCCAGCCCCACTCCCCCGTGAGGTCTGGGACACAACATCTACAGTAGTGGGGCCTATATTTCTGGAAGACGCTGGCCCTGTCTAAGACTGGTAGTTGCCATTAAAGGCAAATGTTATAGACAATACCTTTGTTTGCTCTGGCACGACCCTCCTGCTCTGTGCAATTAATTGTGCATCAGCCGAGATGATTTACTTTTAACAGTGGTGGTTGGTTTTCTTGCCCTCTGGGCAGAGGAGCCTTGAAAGGCTGCCTGGAGGGCATGTGAATAATGCATCTGAGAGACTCCTCCCCCGAGATGGGACAGGAAGCCCACTTGTCTTGAGATTGGCCCCAGCATGTCTTTTTGTTTCTGGAGATGCATCAATCAAACACGCCTACATGCACCATATTCATGCATAAATATTTCAACTAATGAATATTGACGGTACAAAGGATGCAGAGCAGTTTGAGGGCACTGGATTGCTGGGAGTTTTGACGGATGGTCAAGGGCAGTTGCGGGTTACCGCTGCCTTTGTGTTGTAGATGTATTAATTCTCATTTGTACTAATTTTTATTTAACTTACAGTACTCGAGGTAAATAAGGATTTATTTAAAATATATATTTTTTTTAAGGAAGTGAAAAGTAAAATTGCTTTAATGAAATTAAAGTCATTCTTCTTCTTAGAGTAATATATATGCAAGATTTCAATGGTATTGTACTAGAATGTATTATTTGACTATTTGTTTTAGTGAGGCTTCAAATTGAGCTTTTGTGTGAGTAACTAACTTTAATCACCTTCCATCAGATGTCAATCAAATGGAAGAGTCATATCACACATCAAACTACTTAAAGAATGTTCTCATGGCCTAAACAGTTTTCCTCTCTGTACACTGTAAAACAAAATGTTTAATCTAAATCTACAGTAACAGGACTTTTTCTCTTATCTTTCTATGGATGTCTGCTATGGAAAATACCAGCATCCCTATATATACAGTATATATATATAATATATATACTGTATGTGTTAGGTGGCTGTAAATATAATGAAGCCACTAGCATGCAGTGTAGGTACTTGACAGCAGAACTTTAAAGAGACAGCAAGAAAGAAAGCCAGAGAGAGAGAGAGAGAGAGAGAGAGAGAGAGAGAATAAATGGGACTTATACTTGGCCTAATTATATCACAGGCACACCCCCTCACGCCTCACGACACCACCACCACCACTTCCAATCTCCTCTCCTCCACAGCCCTCTCTCGTCTGCTACGGAGCGGGAAAGGGCCGCGGGGCAGATAGGCCACTACGCTAATCGCTTCTGACTGTTCCCTGGCAACTTGGCCCTTCTGAGCGGTGTGACGCTGCACTCTCAAAGTCATGGCCGCTGGAACGTTCCCGTGGCCTAGACCCCCCCCTTCCCCCATCACTCACACACTCACACACACACGCACACAGCACCCCTTTCTCCCCCCCCCCCCATGTCTGCACGCGCGCTGGGGGCCTTCAAGCCCCGGGGCGGCTGGCATATTGCCTTGGGGCTTCGAGGTAGGGGGAAAAAACAGCCCCTTAAGATATGAGCAATGGTCTTGTCTTTCTACCTCAGTCTGTGCTGCCCTCCACCTCCTTCTTTGGCTGCTCCTAAATTAAGCTAGGCTATAGCTGCACCTCCTGCTATGGCTGCTCCTTAAGGTAGGCTATAGCTGCACCTCCTGCTAGTGGCTGCTTCCTATAGTAGGCTATAGCTGCACCTCCTACTAGTGGCTGCTCCTTAAGGTAGGCTATAGCTGCACCTCCTGCTAGTGGCTATGGTAGGCTATAGCTGCACCTCCTGCTATGGTTGCTCCCTATGCTAGACTATTAATAGCTGCATTTTCTGCTAGTGGCAGCTCCCTATGCTAGGCTGGCTGTGAGAGAGGAAGGTATGTGCAGACAAGCTTGGTTGTTGTTACTAATAGACAATGAGGCTACCATTGTTTTTGTAGGCCTACTAGTATTCTCTGTTCAAGTGCCTTCTCATTTTTATCATAGTTTACCCTGCTTTGCTAGCTTAGCTATTTTAGCAAACAATTCTAATAACCAAAGTGGCTTTTCTTCCATTACAGTAGAGCCATACAGCTCGTTACAGTCTTTTCTGCTGGATGTGACAATGGCCAGCAGAGCGGATTACCATGCGCCCCCATCTCATTAGATACAACCCCAGCAGTGGGGTGTGTTTAATGAGCTCAACAGGAGCCTGATCCATCACACATGACACCTGGGATGGGACTATTCCCTGCATTAGACAGCACACCGCTGATTCCACACTAAGAATTATTATTGTCTTGATACGGGATTGCTTCAAGCAACATGTACTGTACTAATGTCTCGCTCCACCCCTGCTCTCTGTTGATCTCTGTCCTACTCTTTGCCCGACAGATGTTAAAGGGACATTAGTGTCACCAAGCATTGTTGCCACCCATCCACCCACCAGTAGCACATTCCCATCTGAGCTCTGGAAACCATGAAATGATGCTAAGCATCCTGTTCGGAACATTCCGCGGGACAAGTGCACAGGATCCTTTCAAGTCACCTCCACTCGGTTTTGTTTTACTTGTGTCTTTGTCATGCATTCGGAGGCTCACCCCCCCCAAAGACCCTCTGTGCATTCCTTGGATAGCTGAGTCTCTTTTGCCGCGGTCAATGGCAGTCTCCCTTGGGGCTGAGCTATCACAGAAAGAGCCCTCTGCATATCACACAGCTTACAAGGCAACAACTGATGACGATAAAACTATTGGTTAACCCAGCGGTCAGTGGGAACCCATAACCAAAACCACCAGCCACATGATGTATCATGCACTGCACCTGTGGTAGCCTAGGGTGGAAGCACTGGGCTACCACTAGTGTCCCCATAGCACATTACATTGAAAGGGCTTGCACATCTAATTAGCTTTAGCAGAGTCCCTCTTTAGCCTGTCAAGATGTTAAAACTAGCTCTAATTATTCAGTGAAATATCAGAAACACTTTGGTGATGGTAATGACATAGTCATTTTCGTAAATACGAGGATAGCGGTAGAATTATTAAATAACAATATATTGTGTAGTAAATAGCTAGTAATTACAGTGTGTATAAAGATAATAAACCCTAACATGCCTGTTGTGTGACTGACTGTGTTTCCACATATTGGATATCACATTGGACAGCTGTGTTTATTGTATATGGTATACTAATTGTTAGTTAATTATTACACTTCATTTAATTTATATTTAATTTGATATTTTTCTTTCTTCATATTTCCAGAACTATGTATATAAAAGATTATTGAAATATATTCACATCTTTCTCTCACTTTCAAATTTCTATCTATAACATTTTTTTTAATGACTATGACATATGACTATGAGAGACAATATACTTCTACTGAGTAAAATGAGTGTTAGTTAGGGCTAACTCTAGGATCACACACACACACACGCACACACACACGCACATGCAGTCTCACATAACCTAGTTTGTAAGCTAAAGTTTAGCCAAACATAAAATGGCAGTTATATCGAGAACTAAAAAAATAACTCCAGAGCTCATCTCAATATAAATACAATTAGTATTCAACAGAAACCTATAGGCTACCTCGCTGTACAAAATAACATTAGCATGACATGCTATGATGCTAAGATTAGCATGACAAGTCCTGTAGTTTATTTTAGCCTTTCCTAGCATGAGAATAGGCTGGAAGCAAGCAAAGAGTCCCAAGGAGAAAGCCGCAGGCAGTATGCCCGCAACCCTGGGCCAGCAAGCAGGGCTGTGATCACTGGGTCCTTCTCTTCTCTTTGTTGCTCTGTCCTGCCATCACCACAGGGGGCATTCTACACCCGCTCAACCTCTACGCATTCTCTCTCAGGTCAAAAGGGCGCAGAGCTCCATGCCCCCCTCCTTCAAATGAAAGGAAAGCATGCTATATTACTTACACACCCCTCTTTTAGATAACGGACTACATCCTGACAAAATATCAGTGTGCGGAAAACTACTACTGTATTTACAAACCACTCCGAATTGGATTAAGACAAAAATTATTTCATAAATATTCTGTAAACTATTCCTGTGAGATGCTCTTGTCTTGCAAAGCATCCTCCCATTGTTCTCGTCAATGCCCTGCTCATTGATGCCTGATGGGCAGAGGGTGGAAAGTTACTTTAACGTCTATTCTATTTTTACTGCAGCCATTGGGGAGAAAAACAAAAACAAGCCATAAAGCCCTTATAGCCTCCAATTAGCACATCAGAAATCACATTAACTACAGGAACACCAGGCAAACACAAGGAGGTTGATGCCAGGCTCGCAACAGAGAGAAAGAGACAAAAAAACAATCATACAATACTGAAGAGCAATCAGACTTGAATGAACTCACATTGTCTCTTCATTACAACTTCTGGAATTGTGTTAAAGCAAGCTGAGCCCAATTCACACTGAACAAAAAAAGTAACTAGTGACCAGTTTTGGGCAAGTTACTCAGGAATAGTAATAAGTTACTATTTACTTATTTCTCCTTCAAAAAGTAACAATATTATTATACATATTACTGGGTATTAAAAGTAATTATTTACGTTACTCGTTACATTACTATATTACTTTCACAATCACTACCCAAAACATAAAGCCCCAAAAACACTAAATGATTACAGGCCTGTGGCGCTGACCTCTCTGATTATGAAATCATTTGAGAAGATTGTAAAGGACAAACTTTTGAATGTAGTAAAGGAACATCTGGACCCGTTCCAATTTGCATACAGGTCAGGCAGAGGCGTTGATGATGCAACGGTTACCCTTTTGAATATTATTCTGGCTCACCTAGAGTGTGCAAAGACCCTTGTGCGACTTGTTTTTATTGATTTCTCCTCAGCTTTTAATTGTATTCAGCCTCA
>JAOEGT010064950.1:0-17006 GCA_025447795.1 Speoplatyrhinus poulsoni
TAGCTTTATGGTCCCAGGCATGGATGACTCTGCTGCTCAGCACAAGGTCATCGACACAGAGAGAGAACCAGAGAGAGAACCAGAGAGAGGAACAGAGAGAGAACCAGAGAGAGAACCAGCAGATACAGCAGTGAGTCTCATCAGGTCACCAGAACACCCAGGAGGTGGCACCGTGGGTGGTCCACTGGCATCAACCCAAGCCCCTCACTCTCGTGTAGACAAGACAGGCAGCAGCGTTCACACAGAGGGTGAAGCCTGCATGCTCACGGGCAAGGCAACGAAGAGAACTGCTTTCACCCAGGAGAAAGGCTGGAAGTCAGATTCTGGAGAGACGCAGAGTGAAGTAGAGACGTCTTGGTCACTGGAGGACAGGTCCACACAGGAGATACAGCGACAGGTAAATGTTTAATTGTCTGTTTCTTCCTTTCATCATTTCACCCTTCCTGTATTTTTAATATCATATTTTCAGATTGACACAGCTAGAACTGTGCTTCATCATTGATTAGTTATTTAATGAAAAGATTACTTGATTAGTTTGTTCTTAGCCGGTGAAGAATGGCAGTCAACACATTTTATTTAATGTCCTGAAAAATGTCAAGTATGCAGGTATTGTGTGGCTAAAAATAATGACAAAATAAAAACCCAATCGGTCACCGGCAAAAAAGGGCTAATGTAGGATTTCCTACATTACAGTTATACAATGTCTTCACTTCTTCACTGCACATGCTGTAAACCTCTTGAGACACAATACCAGGTCATAACAGTGTTTTCCACAGTCCAGTTAGAGTAGTCTTTACTTCATTCTTAGGATGAGAGCTGCTCTGCACGGTCAGCACACACACACATACATTTACAGTAACAACATCTAGCTGATGCTTGTATGCAAAGCAACATACAAGAAGTTCACGTGAACAACAGCTGAACCGGTCAAACCACAGTTATTGTGTTCTGTTAGAATAATAACAGCAGCTGTCTGTGCTGACACACACCAGGTGTTCACTGCCACCTGGTGGTGACAACAGGAGTGTGCTTTGTAAGCCTCAGACATGACACTGACGCTTTGCTGCATTTCCCTCAGACGCGAGAGAGCGGGGAAGCAGGCTGGAGTGCGTCCACCATGCAGGACATCATGTGTGATGCCTTAGGCCCTGCAGAAGGAAGTGACCTCATACAGGTGAGCAGCTTTAGCCACGCCTTGAGGCTGGAGGGTCGTGTTTCATTACCTGTGCTCCCGTCTGCTACTAGCTACTAGAGACAATAGAAGATGTAGCTCTTTATATTCATTAACATATTTTAAATATGCAATATTTATCATTTTTAATTGTATATTTTATATTTTGTTTACATTCTAAGTGCAAATTCAAGTTTGCTAAATGTGTATTTGTGTCCACAAATGCGACAAAAAGCTCCAGTGTCACTGCCTGTCCCTGTGGTCAGATAACACAAACGTGATATGATAGTTCCTGGAGGGTACTGTGTTCCCCCCGGAGACCACAGGGTGGAGCTGTGCGCTGCAGACGTTTCCTGTTGGCTCATTATAGCGATGCTATCGCATCTGTGGAGAGACAGCCAAGTGCTAACAAGCTACAGAAGCAGGCACGGACTTGGGTGTAGTTGAGCCATGTCTCTTTAACACAGTCCACCTTTGCTCTCTTAAAGGCACACTCCTCGATTGTGCTGTACAATAATAATAATAATAATAATAATAATAATAATAATATACTTATTTCGATAGCACTTTTTTACAAGAATTACAGTTCAAGTGTTTTAAAGAGAGGGAATACATGCACAATCATGCTTCCCAGAAGAAATTAGAGAAATGCAGATAAACAACACAAGGAATATAAAATGGTTAAAGGATTCAAATTAAAAAACATTTAAAAAATAAAAACAAAAACACAAGATGGTTAAAAAGGAAGGCATTCCCCATAACCTTTTTGCTGCCGCGTCAGAATGCATATAGCACCATGCCATACTTGCAACCTTCACATAATTGTGACACAATATGTTGGCCTAAGAGTTCAGATGCAAAAACCTCTGAGTCAATCTGAAAATTAGCTATTTAAAACACCATTATTTATTATATTTCTATTTTTGGGTTTCACCATTACTTTCACCTTTATTAGAATTAAAAGGTTGTTTGTCACTGCAAAAAAATGATATCCTCCAATAATGTAACGAATTATTTAAATATTGCCCATTTAAAAACAAAAGATGTCAGATGGACTTAGAGGTGTTTAGATCTGAACTCTTTGTCTGTACATACAGTACATAGAGGAGAACACACAGGTATGGTGTATAACATGGATCACCTGTAGTACACTAGAAATAAACGGATTCATTTGAAGATATGTACACTTACAGTACCAGCAGGATTTCAATATAGGATTATATATAATATTGACATACTCCCCATTTGTAGAAACATCTTAATTACTCCCCATTTTTAGAAACATCTTAACTTTATGGTCTGAAAATCGCTCTCCATGTCAAATCAAACCCCCCCCCCACTCCCTCGAGCTTATGTCATGTGTGCTACGGTTGCTGCAGGCGGCCAGGTGCCTGGACCTGACGTGGTTCATGGAGAACTCCCCCGGGGAACCGGAGACCCGTCTGGCCCGGGCCGCCCTCAGGGTGCTGGCCTGCCGCTACCAGCCGGCCCAGCTCAGCGTCACGGCCATGAGCCAACAACTGCAGGAGGCCGAGGTGTGGTGGAGTGGAGGTGGTGGAAAGTGGGGGGGTTGTTTGTTTCCATGTTGAATGTGGCCTTGTGCAGCCCTTTGAAACTGTAATGTGATTATACTATATTATAAAACTTGACTTGAAGGAGTGGAATAGAAGGATGGAGGATGGCTGGGAGGGTAGAGGATGGATGAGGGGTGTAGGATGATTGAAGGGGTGTAGGATGGATGGGGGGGGTGTAGGATGATTGAAGGGGTGTAGGATGATTGAGGGGGTGGAGGATGATTGAGGGGGTGGAGGGTGGCATGGGGGGTGGAGCGTGATACCTCAGACTCCCATGTCTGAGCCTGTGTGTCTCCCTTGCTGTAGGACCTAAGACGTGACGTGCTGGCCTGTGGAAGCCCCAGCAGCCCCATGCCCGGTGGGGGTGGGCAAAACCCAGAGGCCCCACGGTCCGCGGAGGCCCAGTGGAGGTCCGCCCTGCTGGACGCTGCAGCCACGGTGCAGGTCAAGGCCGCTCAGCTGGAGATGGTCACCCGGCAACAGGAGCAGACGCAGGGGCTCGGGGTTCTGCTGGAGGACCTGGCCAGACAAATGCAGCAGATCAGTTTGTGAGTAAAACAGGTTTTAGGCCTAGTTAAATGTGAGCATACACCCCCTTTTTCGAGGGGTTCAGGCAGTCAGAGACTGTACATAAAATTGGATGGGGGTGGGTGGGTGTAGTCTACTGGTCTGGGTGTAGTTAACATAATGGGTAAACATGGCAACCTCTGTTAGCTGCAACATGTAGGCTGAAATAGCTTTGTAGTTTATAACTATGAAATGGTTTCAAACTCCTTGTGACATATTTGGCAACTAAATAAACTGGTGGACCAGACTTTATTATTGTGTGATGTGTGTGTGTGTCTGTGTGTGTGTCTCTGCTTTGCATTTCAAATAAATGTTTAAAGTGTAAACACTTAACATTCTATCTAATAAACACATGATGCTTCTGCATTTGAGCTTTAGTGTGTCTTAATGTAGTCTTACATAGCACTAGCCATGCGTATAGCAAGTATTAGTGCTAGCCATGTGTATGTATAGCAAGTTGTGCTCTGAAAGCTGAAAGACTGCATGTTACATCTTTTCATTCTGTAGACGGCGCTGTCCCTCCAATGTGCGTCTTTGTTTATAAATCACATGACTGTAACATGAAGTTAAACTGACAGTCCAGTCTCTGTGTTCCATCAGAGACACGTTGGGAAGCAGTGCGCTACAAGCTGAGAGACTCCGTGCTCTTCTAGCGACCATGGAAGAAAAGAAGGGCCTCGTGGAAGACCTCCTCCATGTCAGCGTCCAGTTGTCAGCCCACCTGAGCGAGGCGGAGAGTTCTGGCGCCCTGCTTGCCCAGCTTGGCGACGTCCAGGAGGAGTGGCGGCGGCTGGAAGGCAGCGGCAAGGGAGCTCTGAGACATGCCACGACAGCCGTGTCGCAATCCTCGCTGCTTCTCAAAGAGGCACAGGAGCTGCAGACCAAGGTGGAGGATCTCCAGGAATCCATCAGGCTGCTGCAGTTGACTCAGACCAGCCACACTAGCAGGAGCACTCTAGAGCTTGCCCGTGTGACGGCAGACCTGAAGACATACAGCGAGCTTCTTCTTCATCTGCAGTCTGAGTGTGATTCTCTTGGACACATGTCTTTGGGTCGTGAGGAGCAGGAGAAGATGGAACATGCTCTTCAGCAACTGATGTCATTGCTCAATGCCGCCAAAAAGCAGCTGGATGCTTACTCACCCAGGAGTAGTTGTAGCATTACATTAGCTAAGATCAGCAAACAGCTAAAGGGTTTGTTCACATGGGCCAAATGGGCAGAAAACCAAATGGTAGTTGGCACAAAGTTAGCCCTCTTCCCCGAAGATGCTCGTATCCAAATTGCTGAGATGAAAAAACTGCAATGTGAGATTTTGTCCAAACAAAATAAGATGCAAGAAGAAACAGAAAAGATAAAATCTTTGGTCTTAGAAATCGATGAGACAGAAGCTGGCCAAGTGCTTGTCTCACTAAAGACCATCGTGGATCTCTATAAAACCATAGCCAACAGCTCAGCTCAGCATCTGGACGACATGGAGCAAAGCTTGCAGGAGGGGGAAACAATGTTTCAACAGCTTGCTAACACAGAGACCTGGCTAGCAGAAGTGCAAGCTAACAAAGAACCCTATGCTCATGTTGAGAATATTTCAAATGCTGACGTCGTAGACTTGAAGAACAAGCTCAGTGTCCACAAATTGGCAATTGAGGAGGTTGAAGCTCGCATAGCTGTGGTGAATGCTCTTTCAGAGAAGAGTAATACATCTGTAGTTTGTTTGAGCCCAGCAGAGAGCCGATACCTGGTCAACAGGCTTTCTGGCCTTTGGACAGAATTGGACGGCATGCTGGCTCATGAGCGGAGAGCCAGCTGGGAATTAGAGGAGCTAATCCTTCAGCGCGCATACGCGAATGAAGAGCTGTCCACAATCAAGACCAGCTTGAGACAGATAGCCAAGGATGTAGAACAGCAAACATTTCCAGCCAAAGACACCGCAACGCTGAAACACCTGCTGATGGAACATCAGTGCCAAATACAGGCTCTGCATCACTGCCAGGAGGCAGAGCGAAACTCGCTGTTATGCACAACTGGCATATTGCAAGACCAGGTCAAAGCCCTAAGTTTCCATGCTTTGGAACAGGACAAGTACCTGCACCTCCAGAAACAAATGCAGGACTCCAGGAACACTGTTGAAACACAGATCCAGCGATCCAAACATATGTCTATCAGCGTAGTCGAGAGGTTCAGACTGTACAAGGCTCTTTTGGTTGATCTCCCCCTCGTGAAGACTCAGTGTCAAGAGGCAGCCGTTCAACTGGAGGTGATTGCTCCGGACCTGTACCCCTCTCAGCTGAACGGAGAGAGACAGAGGATTCGCCGCACCTTGGAAATGTTAGTCACATGGGAGCAAACCATCACAGATGATATCAAAACCCTGGAAACGAAGCTTCTCGAAGATCTGTGCTTCCGATCAGAGCTCCCTGCCGTGATGGACTTCCTACAACGAACGAGACATGAGCTGGAGGAAGCCGGACCAGTGGACCCGGAAGAGAAGGCCATTGATTCTGCGCTGAGAAGGTGTTGGGTCATTTGGAGAAACCTGGAGTCTGGGATGCGGGTGTTGGAAGCTTTGGGACAGAAAGAGAAGATTAAGTTAAAATCCGACAAGGAACTTCACTCCCTCTGGGATGCAACCATGCAAGAGTGTCATCTCCGCATGGTGAGTTAGGCTATTACAGCTTTTACAACTTTTGTTCCAGCTCATTGTCGTTATTGTGCTCGCCGTCCAAAGGCCAACTGCAGCAACTACGTCTTGTCAACATTGAGTAATTTATTAAAAGCTTTATCTTGTGACAAAGTTTCAGAGCTCAGTTTGTTTTAGTTTTTGGGGAAAATACAATACAAATATTGCAGTAGCTATAAAAACGCTGAACCCATTTTTCTCAGTTTGATTGTTTGCGTAGTTACTGCACTTAGTAGTAGTAGTAGTCTGATGAACCTTCATCCAACAGGAGGGCTTGTCCAGGGCTCGGGAAGCCCTGAAGGACTACCACTGTGCCGCTCAGGGGGCGCTGGGCTTCCTCCACAACGCCGAGGCCACCTTCCTGACGTCCCCCGGGGGGTTCCCGGACTGCGGCGAGGAGCAGAGGCAGACCCGGGAGGCCCTGGCCACGCTGGAAGACGGCCTCCGGGCCCACTGCGGCCATCTTGTGGAGCTGGTGCCCCGGCAGCCCTGCCTGTCTCGCGCCGAGACGGAGCGGCTTCACGTGGGCGTCCTGAGCCACCTGCTGGTTGGCACGGCGACGCTGGGGGCCCAGGCCCAACTCAGACTGTCGGCCCTGCGGGCGTGTGCAGAGAGGCAGCCCAGCCACCGGGGGCGCCACGAAGACGCACACCAGCTACTGTGCAGGTGCGAACTGGAGCTGTCGGAGTGTGTGGCTGAGAGGGTGACCTCATACGACGAGTGTCTCCGCCAGCAGGGCAGAGTGCAGGTGGGTTTATTGGTGACTAGCGTGTTTTATACTGAGTTGTATTTATTATTACATCTTTAAACTCATTTCATTTAAGGTTTAGGATGCCAGGATCAGACTACTCGACTTTTTTTGTCTTTCACGATGGTCACTATGACGACGTAGTATAATCTGACATCTCCATGTGAAGTCCCTGACAGAGGAGACCCAGAACCTGGCCGGGCGACTGATGGCGCTGGGGGCCGGCTGTCCGCTGCAGGGCTGCCGGGCCGGGGTAAACGGGGAGCTGGGCGCCCTCTGGAGGCGGTGGGCGGCGCTGCGGCGCGGCCTCAGCCTACTGCGGACCCAGGCGGAGCAGAGAGAAGAGGGGTGGATGGACATCAGTACCAGTGTAAGACGGAGATGCTTCCTTCTTTATACGTGATGCTGATGTTGTATATGTGACTATGTTCTATGTGTGTGTGTGTGTGTGTGTGTGTGTGTGTTAGGGCTGTGCAATTAATCGTTTTTTAATCACAATTAAATGTGTGTGTGTTGTGTTGGTATGACCTGCTGGTGCTCCAGTGTGACCCCTAGCGGCAGACAAGACCACACACATATCCTTTAATCCATCCAGATGGAGCAGAGCTGCAGCTGGCTGTCCGGCCTCCAGGTGGCGCTGCCCACCACGCAGGGAGGGGAGCCCCCGGCCCCAGCCGAGGGGCACCGTGCCGGGCTGGAGTGGCTAGAGCGCTTCCTGGCGTCCCTGGAGCACCGGCTGGAGCACGTCCTGTGTCTGTGCAGCCCCCGGAGGATCTGGGGGGCCAGCGGCCCCGCGGAGCCCCCCGGAGTGGGGCAACAGCTGGCGACTATCCGGGAGGGCTGCAGAAGGTGGGTAGCCTGGTGTACCCAGACCCACAATGCACTTGGTGTACAGGGTCTGGCCATGTCCCATTGGGAACGCTGCCTCCTGCTGGGCGTAAACCACTGGTTCATGTTACAGCTATTGGAGCAGCCTTTATTAGCCAATCGGTGTTGCTACAACTGATTTGATCGCCTCATCTAGCTCTACCACCATTTAGAAACACGCTTGACTTCAACGTCATCTCACTGCCCCACCCTGATTGGTCCTCCAGCAGGGTGGCTGTGAGAGCGATAACGTGAACAAGGTTCCCAGAGTGTAATCTCATGCGAAAAGAGCTGAGCTGAGAGCGATAGTCGGGCGGAGTCATTGTAATGTATACATTATTCCATTGTGTAATTTTTCCATTGTTAATGTCATGAAAGTCAATATTTTCATAACTTACTGTACCAATAATGTAATCAAATCTTTGAACCAAATACTTTAAAAGGTTTAGCCTATTAATGTATTAAGTTATTAAATTATTGGCTGGGTATTTAATTATGGGCAGGGTTAATAAAAGATGTAAAATTTTATTATCGCAGCAGATATTATAATAATATAGTTATATCACTTTTATTCATTATTAAGTGTCATACTTCCATAACGCTTACACTTTTCAAACTGTTTCAAAAAGTTTTAAAAAGCTAATAATGGGAAAAAGTTACACAATTATTGGTTCAGAAGTTCTTACGTTATTGGGTATTACATTATTGGTAGTTATCACATTATGGGCTCCTACAGCTCGTGTTAAAAACGTGTTGCTCATTTTTCACCACACTGAAAAAACTGCAAGAACAATTAAATACGATATAGATAGGAGAAAGCTGCTCTACCAAACGTTCTGAGCAAATCCTGGGTACCTAGAGCAGCCGTCTAGCGGGACGACAGTGATAACAGCTGTTGTTCTTGTTAGAATTCAGCTGCCTGTCGGTGGAAGAGGAAGATTCCAGAACACAGCAGAGAGAATATAATTTAACAGAGAAGTTGCCAACGGACGGCACGTCTGCATTTTATTTATGGAAGGCGAGGCGTTACTTTTCACCTTTTATGCAGACCAGAACGACCGCAGCGTTCCATGCAAGTCAATGGAGAGGTCATAATATTGCCCATTATTTCTCTCTGGGGGCGATAATGAATATTTTGAGTATATAACATTGAGTACCTAAGATCAATCTGAAGCACTATTTTGAGGTGAATTGACACGATGTTTGTTGCCCCGCGATAGGCTGATTGAGCAGCACCAGCTGCTGGCATCTGCAGCCCAGGTGGAGGTGGAGGAGGAGCACCAGAGACTACAGGAGGAGCTAGAACAGGTGGAGAAGGAGGTGCTGGAGCTTGTGTCTGCAGTGGAGGTCTGCTCAGACCCCCTCCAGCAGCAGGTCAGGCATCTGAAGGAAGAGTGTGGAGACCCCTCCATTGTGGGGCATGGGGGCCTTTTTAAAGCAGCATATTTCTACATCCTGGCATTTTAAACCATAATAACTGAGTATCATTGATGCTAATCTATTTTAAACCAGGATAACTGAGTAGCGTTGATGCTAAGCCATTTTAAACCAGGATAACTGAGTAGCGTTGATGCTAAACCATTTTAAACCAAGATAACTGAGTATTGTTGATGCTAATCTATTTTAAACCAGGATAACTGAGTAGCGTTGATGCTAAAACATTTTAAACCAGGATAACTGAGTAGCGTTGATGCTAAGCCATTTTAAACTAGGATAACTGAGTAGCACTGATGCTAATCTATTTTAAACCAGGATAACTGAGTAACATTGATGCTAATCTATTTTAAACCAGGATAACTGAGGAGCGTTGATGCTAAGCCATTTTCTCCAAACTATATTTTACAAATATATTTAAAAAAACATCTAGGTGGTCTTTCACAATTGAAACATTTCTGTACTGTACTGTCTTGCTACATGTCTAGTTAATCAGTGCTAGTCACTGATATATGATATGTATTTATTTGAGTGTACTGAACTAGTACATCATTTCTAGCTACATGCCTGCGTGTGTGGCTACTGTGGTCAGTTGCATCTATACAGTAGTACAAACACCGGTCCAGGCGGTCGCGGCGGTGTCTTTGTACGAGATCAGATGGCCTTTGTTCTGGTTCACCACACGGCCCACGCCCCGTGGGGCCCTGCAACCTGAGCATGTGGTGTCGGTTATCACGGAAGCTGTCACAGCTACGTCTGCCTGAGCGCTGAGGCTGTGTTATTAAGCCGTTAGTTCCTCTAGTAGCTCTGCAGGAGGTTCATCAGTTCAGGTCAGACTGCCCTCATAGGACTTTAGTGTGTTAAGTTTGGCGAAGGGATGTAAAAACGACTTTTAAATCCCTTCTCTCTTTTTATTTCTCTTTACCCCCACCCCCTCTTCTGTCATGTTTTTTTACATGATCTTTCTTTCGCTCCTGCTCTGCCATCATCAATCCTTCCACGTTTGTTCCCACCTGGCCCCACCAGGAGCTGGTGAGGAGCCTGTCTTCCCAGAAGGCCAAGCTGCAGAGCATCGTGGAGGCTGCCGGCAGCTCGGACTCTGAGGTCCCAGCTGACGTCAGCAGGCAGATGCAACACGTCCAGCTGTCCCTGCAGAGAGCAGAGGAGAAGGTAACAAGCAAGGAGGAGGTCCATGCTAAGCCCCCATTGGTCAGGTTTTAACTGGCTTTAGTGTGGCAGATTGTTTATCCTGTGTGTGTGTGTGTGCGTGCATGCGTGCGTGCACGTACCCTCTCCCTAATAATATTGTGAATGTTTGTGAAGTGCAGGGAATCTTTCTTGTACCTTCTAAAAGCTGTTTGAGAGACTTTAACATGCACTTGTGGCGGAAGGGGGGTACTGGCTGATTCATCTGGTGGCTTCCTGGATGCTAAGAGGGGCAGAAGTGTTTATGCCCCTCTTAGTCTTGTTTATGGAAAACGTCTTGTCAGATACATCTGTCTCACAGGACCAAGCTGGCCAGGCTTTGTGAACTAAACAGTTTAGTCTTTCCTGTGTTGAGATAACGCTTTCTGTGTACGTGGAGGGGTATTGTAGCCATCCATGACATGATATCTGTGCATGTGTCTATGCGTGTTTGCATACGTGCATAAAACAATGCATGTGTGTGTACGTACCTGCGCGTTTGTGTGCGTATAACTATGATTATGTGCGTGTTTAACTATGCGTGTGTGTGTGTGTGTGTGTGTGTGTGTGTGTGCGTGTGTGTGTGTGAGCAGGTCCTCAGCAGCAGTGCAGTGCGTGATCTGACCAGCAGGGTGCAGCAGGTCCTGTCTGGCCTGCAGGGCGTCCAGGCATCACTGCAGCAGCGGGGCGGAAGCCTCACCCAGGCCCAGAACACCCTCAAGGTGTGTGTGTGTGTGTGTGTATGTGTGTGCTAAACTAACTCTGCTGTATGCTAACTTTATGCTTTATGCTAACCAAGCTAACACTATGCTAAGCTAACTGTGCACTGAGCTAACTCTAAGCTAACGCTGTGCCATGCTAATGTAGCTGAGCTAACTCCCCTTGCAGTGTGTGTGTGTGTGTGTGTGTGTGTGTGTGTGTGTTAAGCTAACTGCACTAAGCTAACACTATGTTGTGCTAACGTAGCTGAGCTAACCAAGCTCCACCCCTCCCCCACCCCCTCCCCCCTGCAGTGTGTGTGGGACGAGCTGGAGGCGTGGCACGGCCGGCTGGCCCTGCTGGAGAGCGAGGTGCAGGACCTGGCCGGGGAGCGGCCGGGGCAGAGCCAGCTGCTCATGGACCGGCTGACCGCACCGCTGCTGCTCTACCAGGAGGTGGCGCACTGCGCCGAGCAGCGCACCACCTTCCTCAACAAGGTCTCACGCACACACAAGCACACTCAATCATACAGTATATACAGTATATATATATGCACACAATCACTCAATCACATTCACATATATACACACACACTGTATATGCACACGCATGCACACACACACACATCATATCTCCTCTTCCTCCCCTCCCCCAGATCCCTGGCTGCCTGAAGGACTTCGAGGACATGCTGACTAGCGCCTCCTGCTGGATAGGAGAGGCCCAGTCGTGGCTCACTGCCCCCTATGCATACGAGTCTGCACGCTGCCTGCAGAGCCACGCCAGCTCCCTGCAGGTGTGCCTCCTGCACACACACACACACACACACACACACACACACACACACACACACACACACACACACACACGCAGGCACACATGCAGGCTGCCTCTAATGGGCAGGGGCGATAAAGAACACCAACATGTTCGTTTTTTACCCCCCCAGCTGGTGCAGGAGGACTCTGGGCGGGTCAGCGGGGCGCTAGGGGCCCTCCGGCTGCTCCTGCAGGAGGTGTCCCGGGCGTGCGACAGCGCCGCCCTGGAGGAGCGGCTGGGCCGCGCGGAGCGGGAGGTAGAGGACATGAGAGCCCGCCTGGTCACGGCCCTGGAGCAGCTGCAGCACGCCTCCGCGGTAAGGCGCACGTACACATGCACACACACACACACACACACACACACATACTGTATATACACACATACACACATATATACACACACACGCATGCACACACACGCACACACACACACACACACACACACATACTGTATATACACACATACTGTATATACACACACACATACTATATATGCACACACACACATACTGTATATACACACATACACACACACACACACACACATACTGTGTATACACACATACACACACACGCATACACACACACACATACATGCAAGATTGCACGCACATACACACAAGCACAAGGCCAGCGACTGAGATGAGACAGGTTTCTCTTTGCAAATGTCTTTAAGGCAGCTCCTGCAGAAGTATATTGGCTTACACTCGCTGGACCCACCTTTAATAATAATAATAATAATAATAATAATAATAATAATAATAATCTTTATTTGTGTAGCACTTTTCATGCAGAATTGCGGCTCAAAGTGCTTTATATAGAGGGAATACATTTACACTAGTTGTGCTTCCCATAAACAAATACAGGATTAAAGTGTAACTGCACCCTAAAATTTTTTTAGCTGTAAACAAAGTAATAGGACTGATCTGTGATGAGACAGATTCATATTGACAACGTTCCCATTTTTATAAAGATCTGCATTTTATGTGCTGAAAACGGATCTACACGTCATATCTGTTAAAAATCACCCCAGAAACTAGCTGGTTTTCAGCGGTACACGCTCATACGTCATTAAATTCGAACGTTAACGTTAATGTCAGTGGGCCCCTCCCCCAGCTCCGTGATGCATTTGTTGTAGTGGGTGGAGTCAGGCTCAGAGCTGAGGTGCAGTTATACTTTAATATAGCTCCTCCAAAGGCATATTAGTTTACAATCTCTGGCTTCAACTTTAATGTAGCCCCTCCAAAGGCATATTATCTTACAATCTCTGACTTCACCTTTAATGTAGCCCCCCCAAAGGCATATTATCTTACAATCTCTGACTTCACCTTTAATGTAGCCACTCCAAAGGCATATTATCTTACAATCTCTGACTCCACCTTTAATGTAGCCCCTCCAAAGGCATATTATCTTACAATCGCTGACTCTACCTTTAATGTAGCCCTGCTGACGCTGAGTTCTTTTTGCAGGAGATAGAAGCCATGGAGGAGGAGCTGCGGACCACGGAGAAGAACGTGACCAAGATCAGAGCCATCTTGTCCTCCTTGGACGACAGTGCAGTGCCGCTGTCTGAGCACCTCCACAACCGCCAGGTATGTTTTCCTTAAAGGTATAGTCAGCGATTGTAAGCTAATTGTAAGATAATACACTTTTTGTAAAATTCACCAAATATATCACAGTTTTTCTTCTACACAGCCCGTAAATAGAAACTCGATACACCGATAACAACAACAAATTCCTGCTCTCGGACACAGCTATCAGACACCGCTAACGGACACCGCTAACGGACACAGCTAACAGACACCGCTAACAGACATAGCTATCAAACATGGCTAACAGACACGAAGCACTGCTAACATCTCTCTCTCTCTCTCTCTCTCTCTCTCTCTCTCTCTCTGAACGTGGAGGTGGTCCTGGCCAACCTGAGCTCCATGCAGAAGACCCTGGAGGTGCTGCAGAGTTGCCAGGGGGAGATGGACCTGCCCTGTGGAGCCGACGAGAGCCTGACCACGTTCCCTCGAGCAAGGCAGCTGCTGGAGACGCTGAAGGAACTGGAGCAGCTGTTGCGACAACAGTGCACTCTACTGGAGGAGGTGGAGAATCACACAGTAGAACAGAATAACTTGCTGTACTTGTAGACTGTACACAGTGTAATGTAAACAAGATATTAAGATAATACACACAGCCCTGGCTCTCTAAGGGGAAACACAAACAACACTATCCCATCCTTGGCAATGTGTGTCCAGTGTGTGTGTGTGTGTGTGTGTGTGCGTGTGTGTGTGTGTGGGGGGGTTAAGTAAAAATACCATTATTTATCCAGAATCTCTGACTCCACCTTAAGTTGTTATTAGTCACATGATAGATAGAAATAAGTAAATACAAATATTTTGTCTGTCTGTCTGTCTGTCTGTCTGTGGGTCTCCCAGCGTAAGATAAAGGAGGAGGAAGAGGAGAACACTGACGAGATAGAGGTCACACACAAAGCTTCATTCATTATTGCTGCAGAAGGCTCTGCCCTGCATGGAGCATCTCGGCCACCAGGCGGGGCTCTAAGCACACAGGTGACACACACACATAAACACACAGACACACACGTGCACACACACACACACACATAAACACACAGAGACATACACACATAAACACAAACA
The DNA here is from genome assembly GCA_025447795.1 of Speoplatyrhinus poulsoni. Taxonomy (NCBI): domain Eukaryota; kingdom Metazoa; phylum Chordata; class Actinopteri; order Percopsiformes; family Amblyopsidae; genus Speoplatyrhinus; species Speoplatyrhinus poulsoni. The sequence goes on from JAOEGT010064950.1 coordinate 14,386, forward strand.
CACACAGACACACAGAGACATACACACACACAGTTACTACAGCACACAGTAAACTATTGTAACCTTTGTAAAATATACTAACTGTAGAAATAAGGTGAGGTGAATTAAATGGGAGGGTAATATATGATATATCTACAGGCTACATATATAATATTGAACTTTTTAAAAGGAGGTCTCCATTACACATACAGCATACAGCATGGAGTGTGTGTGTGTGTGTGTGTGTGTGCATGTGCGTGTGTGTGTGTGTGTGTGTTACAATCATGATGGTTCCCTCACTAACCTTTGCTTTAAGAGATGATCATGTTCCACAGACACATAACGTCAGACATGACAAATACGTTTCTAATTGTCCTTTAAACACAGATGTCCTTTGATCAGTGTGGCTCTCTACTGCTAATGCCTGGCTCCCTCCGGCTAGCTAGCTAGCTAACTAACTAACTAACTAGCCAACCCTTCCCCCCCTCCACCCCTCCCCCCCACTACCCCTCCCCCCCACTACCCCCTGGGTGCAGATGGTGTTTGATTTGTCTGTCTGTGACGAGGGGGAGGAACAGGAGGAGGAGCAAGAGGAGGAACAGGAGGAGGAGGAGGAGGAGCTGCAGGAGGAGGAGGGCGGTCCTCTCCACTCAGACATGCTAACATGCAGCGCGCCAGAGGTAAAGACCTGGAAGCTCTGTCCAGACAGCACCTGCTGCTGCCAGATTAACCACAGTGATCTTTAAACCAAACTAATCGCTGCCAGATTAATCACAGTGATTTTAAGACCAAACTAATCGCTGCCAGATTAATCACAGTGATTTTAAAACCAAACTAATCGCTGCCAGATTAATCACAGTGATTATAAAACCAAACGAATCGCTGCCAGATTAATCACATTGATCTTAAGACCAAACTAACCAGTCAAATTTTTATAGTGACACATTGATCAAAATCAACTGATTAGGTAAAGTAGGTTTTACCCACGCACGCACACATATGCTGTGCGTTGTCGTCTATAGTCTTTACATAGAGTACGTTATTTGTATGTGCACTAGGACCCAGGGGACACCCTGACGGGTCAAGACAGTGTGGAGGCAGGCGGGTCCACAGGGAGCAGTGAGGATGCTCCTCAGTCTGACACACAGGAAAAGGTACTCAGCCCTTTACCCTAATAAAGTACCCTATTATTTAATTACACATTTACACTCGCAGGTGTTAATGCTGCGTTCCGAACAACTCAGAAGTTTTATATTTCCTAGTTGAAATTTACGATTTCTGACCTAAAATACTGTTGTAGTTCCAGATGCAGGACGTTAAACGTAAACTAAAAACATGGCAGACCGTAACTACCTAAATATTATTTCATCTAAATACAGATAAATACATTTTACATTTTATTTGATGCTAAAGTCGACATAGTTAGCCTCCATCCATGAATGCCTCCATTGTGAAATTGTGGTAGCTGGATTTGCCCTTGTCTCGCAGACTAGGGCAAGTCTGGGACACAGCGCTGGCTGGCAATGTCAAGATCTGCCTTCTTGAGAGGAGAGGTATTTTGATTGACATGCACAATGACTACTGTAACTGCGTAACTCAATGACCACGTCGGACATTAATCTTACACTGAGGAATCTGTTGGGAAGCTTAACAACATGAGCTGGCTGTTTACAGGCTCTGTTTGAAATATAGACTATTAGGGTTCATTCTTAGAATAAATGGAACAACTGACATTAGTAAATAAAGCGCTGCACTAGGGTCGCACCAGAAGTACAGACACAGACTTCGTGACAATGTTAACAGCCAATGATAATCGACTTCCTCACATCTGGAACTACGGGATTAAGATATCTGCTGTTCTTCCTTTAAAATAAACATTCTCTACTTTACAATACTGTAGATACTTATTGTAGCTAACCAGCTACCAGGTCATTAGTATTTTAAACAGTTATAGCCTAGGCTAACCGGTCTAGTATGCTAATCGTGTAGGCTATTAGTGCAAACAGTAGGCTAATGACAAGTGAAAATGGCTTCGGTAGACCTATATTGCATTTAGCAGTAAAAGACAGAATAATTTGTCTTTGTAATGTTTTTGAATTGTTGGTACAGCCAACCACAGCACATGTTAACCCTGAGCCCTCAGGAGTAAGGTGAATAGACAGATGACAATTAAAAGTCACCCGGTGTTTATTTATGATCATGATCAGTTTCAAATAAAGGCAAGACAGTGGTGATTAACGATGATCTTTATTAAGGATCGTTGCACACACGGGTTACAGTGTGTAGGGAGCTTATTTTGGTAATGTTACGAAGTCTCCACCATAGTGCACAGGGAAGCCTTCCTTGCATCCGACGAGAATGTATCTGGTGAAAGACTTGCCACGGTATTCACATTTGGGCCTTCTGGCTCCCTCGTTCTTCAGAGTACACCTGATAATAGGGAATGGTTGCAGACTTACAGTCAGATTAGACCAGGCTTTTCCAGCATCCCCGCAGACCGGGTTAATGTGGTTTGTGGTGGCAGCAATGAAGGTATTGGTGTCCTTGCACTCATTGCTGTCGGTGTCTGTGATGTCCCGCTGGCGTATAACGGCATCACACATGCCCTCAGTCATGCTCTTCTTCACATGCTGGTTAATAAA
>JAOEGT010064960.1:0-17005 GCA_025447795.1 Speoplatyrhinus poulsoni
CACTGAGCATCAGGTTGCCACTAGGAGGCAGTGCAGTGTTTTGCTTTTCCTGTGGGGTTCCCTTGCGTGTGAGTTTGCGGTACTTCCTCATTCTGCCAAGCGGAGCGATACGGACAAGAAGCACTGTCGCCTGTCTCATTTTCTTTTCCCTGTTTAAACAGGTTTGTATATGTGTAAAACGTATGTGACTACATATATATGTTGCTTAACATTTAAATTAAATGTTAGACCGCTTGATAGGTAAAATTAAGGTTTAAATGGTTTTGTTAACAAGGACTTACTACGGTTTTCTTCCGTACTGTGTGCGCGATTTAAGATGGCGCTTGCTGGAAACTAAGATCAAAGGCTAATTGCCGACATGTTTTAACGTGGGGCTCCAGTACATTTCTTATCGATTTGTATTTCATTTTCGTTCATAGCCAGAGTTGTTAATTGTATTGTAATATTACTGATGTTATATTCCGTTGTATTTTTAGTGTTTTGTAAGTATTGTGAGTAGACAAATGCCGTAAGTCTTCAACTAATACATGGCAACAGTGGTTAAGGTGTTTGTGAACACAGAATTGACTATGGTAATTAAAAGACCAAATGGAATATGTATATGGAAAATTAGCCAATGTATGTAACCTTTATTATATTTGGATACGACTGTATGAATCTGGTGACACTGGAAGCGAGACATTTATAATGTAAACTGCTGACCAATAAATTGTGGATTCTGCCAAGCGGAGCGATACGGACAAGAAGCACTGTCGCCTGTCTCATTTTCTTTTCCCTGTTTAAACAGGGTATCTCATCTGTCTACCGGGTTTCAAACTGGGACCTGTAACATATACATACCTCATAGTAAAACCAAAGGTTGTAAAAGTAGTGTAGGCATGTGGGGAATTAATTACTACTGTTTTGGTTTGTCTATGTCAATCAATGAAAAAGTTATTGATCTTCACAACCGTAGACTATTGCCTATTTTTGGAAATAGTACTAGATACATATAGATTTATTGCATATTTTAAGAAGTTATATTAAATCCTATGTATACTCCTCAGTGAAATCAAAGGTTGTAAAAGTAGGCCAGGCATGTGGAGAATTAATTACAACTGTTGTGGTTTGTCCATGTCAATCAATGAAAAGGTTATTGATTTTCAAATTTAAATGTCTATTGGCGAATGTCTGTTGAATATCTGTTGAATGTCTGTTGAATGTCTGTTGAATGTGAGAATATAAAACCAACTTTACCTCCATAAAATAGACAGACAACGAGCCAGCTTCACGCAATGCAGAGTAAATTTCTCCCCGGTTGGCGTGGTATTTATAACACGTTTCGCTTCTCAAGGCAGGGGGGCCTAAATTGACAGGATACCTATATCTAAATATCTGACAGACATCTTTATTATGGGCGTTGCTTGCAGCAAATACACGCAGGTTGTCATGCACGCAGTGCGTGAAGATTATTTATAAATAATGGCAGGCTTCTACGGTTACATAATCGCACAACGCCACATCGCGGTGTGCGATGCGGTTAATCGTGCAGCCCTAACCCCTAGTACCTGCTAAAAATGCAACATTCTTACCCAGACAAACTAGTGCTGAATGAGCTTCTTCATCTGTGACACAGCAATGCAGCCCACATATAGCCCAGTAAATTATGTGCTTTGGTTGTGTCATCACCCTGTAGGAAAACAGAAGTCCTCCTACACAGGACAACCAACACAGTGCTTCGTTATTAAACCCCTGCTCTCTCTCTCTCCCTCTGTTATTTAAAGGAACCCACTGAAATAACATGTCAGCCTTTATCAGAGTCACAGAGAGGCAAATGAAATAGAACATAATTTATTGCCTTTTATTCCCCCCAGTTTATTTTAAGGGACATCAGGAAACGACCAAATAATGGGAAAGAGAAACTAGGATCCATGTAGCCAGGTGTGAAAATACTCCTCCGGCTGAACAGAGAAACAAGTTACCTAAATGCATAAGAGCCTGCTTACTCTGCTGGACTTGTATAACAATAATTATTTTAAAAGTTCAGCTGCAGTCTCATTCAATATATTTCTTTGCATCCGATTTCAAAAACAGGCTTGGCTGCAGACCACATTGTTGATTAATGGCATCACAATGACAGTGGCAGCGCAGCCTTGATTTGAATTTGTTGTGAATGTACAGCATTAGTGCCCCCTTCCTCTGTGCGTGGATGCTGCTATGAATAACAACACCAGGGATGGTGTGTCTCACATTGGAAGCCCAGCAAAGAGCAGAGTAAGGGTGAAAAAAAATAATATGAAAGGGAGAGAATATGGAGAATAAGGGAGGTGGTTCAATCATATTCTTAATTAAAATACATCTGTGTTTCAAAAACGTTGTTTTGGTCATAAGTTAACCTTCCCAGGAGTGGAACTTAGCTTTTTTTCATTTATTTTTTACTAGTGCATCTTGAACAGACTTTTATTTCAGGCTTGCAATCTAAGGAATGCTAGATGACAATGTTAAATGTCAGACGCTGTCTAATTCAAGCATGTCATTTTTATGGAGTGGAGCAAAATCATCGAGTCATAAAACATCTCTCTGACACGTGTCCTAGCTGGATGCGACAGCAAGAGATCGTCCGACTATCGCGTTGCATCGGACGCTCTCCGTCAAGACTGCATCTGTCCGTTACAACATAAACAAACCACGTAGCCTACCTATTAGCAGTAGCACACTAGAGATCATAAGCCTTCTCCATATTCACAATTGCCTACTATGACGGGGGCAGGTATGGTACAGATGTCACTTATTGTTGTAGGCCACACGTAGTATACAACCAGCACCTCTACTTTGTAAAATAAGCTAACTAGCTTGCCAGCTCGGTTGAGCATGCTAATAGAAAACGATCTCCCTCCAGGCAGCTGCCACATTAAGGTAACTGAATGAACAGTTCAACCATTAAATATAGCCTAGTTCTATTGTCTCAAAGTTCGCTCGTGTCCAGTTAGGACATTACAACAGAAAAGATGGCAATCAAACCGCTTTTGTCGCTGACGCTCAATCGCGTCGCATCCAGTTAGGACACGGGTGTAACGCCGGTACTCCTTTCAATCCCTTTCATCATCTTGTCACTTCAGATGAGACATCACTTCTGCACCTACTGGCCATTTGCAAGTGTTGCTCCGACAAAAACGTCAACGTAGTGAGCAGAGAAACCAGGAGGGGTTTTATAACCAATCAAAAGCCGGGCCTTTCATCTGCGCTGCTGACACACACTGGCCCGTCCGTCAAACAGAGAATACATAAGGGATTTTGTTTTGCATAAATCATGTTAGAGGCTTCCATTTGTATATTTATATCATCTTGTTTCAGTTCAAACAGATGGAAGGAGGTTATGTTTGATAGACGGCTTAAGGTGCAAATAGAGTCATGGCATGGGGGGGAACACTGCAGAAGGCTATTAATGACAGGTAATCAAGGCATTGGCGGGCGGGGGGTGAGGGGGTACATTTGCATGGAAATGGATGCATGACTAGCCAGCCGCTGAAATGAAAGTCTGCAAATGACATTTATCTACCTTATCAACAGAAGGCATCTTCTTCTGAGCTGCCACTGACATACAGCACTATACAGTGCATCCACAAAGTATTCACAGCGCTTCACTTTTTCCACTTTGTTATTCTACAGCCTTATTCCAACATGGATTTAAAATGTGTTTTTTCTCTCAAAATTCTACATACAATACCCAATAATAACAAAAGTGAAAAAAGTTTATACTAAGTATTCACAGCTTTTGCCATGACACTGAAAATGGAGCTCAGGTAGATCCTGTTTCCACTAATCATCCTTGAGATGTTTCTACAACTTGGAGTCCATCTGTAGCAAATTCAGTTGATTGGACATGATTTGGACAGGCACACACCTGTCTATATAAAGGTACCACAGTTGACAGTTGCATGTCAGAGCACAAACCACCAGGACTCTTCCTAGAGCTGGCCACCCGGCCAAACTGAGCGATCGGGGAAGAAGGACTTTAGTCAGGAAGGTGACCAAGAACCCTATGACCTTACCGCAATGTTTACATTAGATTTGTTTCATGAGGCTAGCCCATCAAATATGACGTCTGATCTAGGGCAAGTGCGCTATCGAAGCACAAATTCCCCCAGCCCCGTATTAGCCGGTTGTAGCCTTTGGGAGTGTATGTATTTATGACACTCCGACGTTATGCTTTACAGCACTTTACTGCAGTTTAGTAAAGTGGTGTACTTAGTCTGGGAAGCACACCATGCAGCGCACACACACTAGAGTGATTCTTTTGGGACATGTCTGTATTTTGTGTGGGAAAGAAAATGGAATATGTTGGCTAAACATCTGCCGGACAAAGTTACACGTGGTCGCCTGCGTACAGTCGGAACACCAGTACCAAACTGGTAGAAAGCCTATGCTGAGACAATTTTCTCCCCACAGACTGAGATCACGTTGCCTATAAATGCCCCAGAATTTCGTAAGCTCTCCGCTGCAAACTTGACCATTCAAAACAAAAAACAAAAAAATGCTGATAATACCGCAGACCGTGGTATTTGGCCAAACTAAATCACCGCATGTACATTTTCTTTACTGCGATTTTACTGCGATTTTACTTTACTGCGATTGAACATCTCGGGAGAGATCTGAAAATGGCTGTGCACAGACAATCCCCATCCAACCTGATGGAGATTGAGAGGTCCTGCAAAGAAGAATATGAGAAACTGCCCAAAAGTAGGTGTGCCAAGCTTGTAGCATCATACTCAAAAAGACTTGAGGCTGTAATTGCTGCCAAATGTGCTTCAAAAACGTATTGACCAAAGGCTGTGAATAGTTATGTACATGTGATTTTTTTTGTTTTTGTATTCTTAATAAACAACTTTAACAAACTTTTTCCCACTTTGTTATTATGGTGTATTGTGTTGAATTTTGAGGGAACATTTATATTAATCCATTTTGGAATAAGGCACATTAAAAAATTTGGAAAAAGTGAAGCGCTGTGAATACTTTCCGGATGGACTGTACAAACGTTAGATGCATTGTTGTATTTAAAATTCCTTTTAACCAACGATTGGCACATTAATTGATTTTTGATTTGTTAATAAATTTATTTGATTATTGAGTGGTAGAAATGGACACCCATACAGATGCCCATTCACAAACATTAAATTAAATGGTATCTGAGGGCATTTAAACTGTCCAAGCACAAGAGGGTCCTTTATTCAACATGTCCTGTGATCTCCTGTGGCTCGGCTCAACTGTGTGATAGTGGCCAGTGTTCGCCCCAAGCAGAGTTCCCAACAAAGCTGTTGGTCAACTACCCTTTCTGTCAGACACACTGTAGGTTTGGCTGGCTAACCAACAATCCCTTCCCATTATACCCAGCTGGCCTGACTGGGCCACCTCGAGGGCACCATCAACTTGCCACACTAACAAACCACCGCTGGGCCTAGTTTCATGTCTGTGGACGTCCCAATTAAATTCATGCTCCTGAAATGTCTGACCATACGACTCTTGGTCAGAGGCCGGTGCTGAACGTGAAGTGAATGTGTGTCACGGAGGAGCAGCTCCAGACAGACTGCCCGACTCTCTTGCCTGAGGGGCTGTTCGGAATAAAGTCCTTTTGTGAAGTCGATGGAAGTCTAGTAAAGCCATTGGGAACTTCTGCACCGGCATCCTTAAGGATTCAGCACTGTAGCTTGACTGAAATGTCTTTGTATCAAATTAATTAAAAAAGAATACTGGAGGCAGTCTAAACCAAATTAAAACAAAGAAAAACAAATGTTTAATATAAAGCTTGTGAAAATGTTAAGCCATTGTGAATATCTAAGTTTTCCTCAATATTTCTGGCAAAACATATAGACCTTTGGTTTCAAGGTGAAGGTGAAAGAAAAGAAAAAAAAGGCGGTTTCACATTTCTGCCCAAAATGAGCTTCCAGGAGGGTATACAGTGACATTTTCTATTCGTGAAATCTACAATTGCCAGTGGTGACGTCAACAAAACCACAAGGAGTCTATGTCCCAGCACACCCCATGGCCTGTGGGCAAACAGACATCAAACATTTAGGGAGTTTGATTCAAAGCCACCGGATGGGAACAGAGCAGATCGATAACGCATCGCAGGCCCACTAAACAAAGACAAAGAGAAGTAGAGGCTTTTTGATATGTAAAAATTGTGTCTATAATGACTTTTGGTACCATCCAAACAAGTGTCTTCCCACAACCGGCCCTCCTGACACACAACAGAAAGAAAATCAGGACCAATAGTAATAACTGATTGTTTATAGCCGGCTTGCTTTTTTCTATTTTGCCGTGTCTGGGGAAATATTGTACTGCCATGAATACGAGAGGGTTTTCACTGTGAGGGAGAGTAGAGGTACCTCTGTTTCCCCCACTTTTGTCTGATAATGCAACGGCCCAGTACTCTCTCACTTGTTGCCCCTTCATCATTTTAGCATTCATGGTGAAAAACGTCTCTCTCTCCAATGTAATATGCCAATGTAAATTGGCATATCCTCTTATCTCCAGCACACACACACACACACACACAGACACACACTTGCTAGTGAAGTGTACATTAAGCATGCAAAGGCCATATAAAGTGTATTAAAAAACAATATTAAAACACTGAATAATGTTAAGAGCTGTAGGTTCAGAAAATTCACACAGGTTTAATCTGTCTCTTGTGGAAAGTACTTTTTATGTGCAACACTAAATTTTGTGCTTTCAGACACACACACACGTGCGCGCACACCAATGCATGCTTGGCCAGACCTGCTATGTAAACAAAGTACAGAGGAGCTTGGATTATAACACACATAGAAGGAGCTTGATGTCACTCTCTCTCTGAGACACATTTACTCCAAATATAGAAAATAGTTGATTGCTGCTATATTATCATAGGACATCATAAATTGTTCAATAAGCAGTTTTCCTCAAAAAAAAAAAAGAAAAAAATGAAAAGAGCTCCTTAAATTATACACTGACATCTACTGGCATAGATAAGATTAACAATCCAATGTTGTATAAATACGTTGAATCTCCAGCTCAGATGAGTGCACAAGGTATAACATATTTTAGCTAATACCTACCTAATAATACCCAATACCTACCTTGCTGGAGCTGCTGCACTAGCGACCAGACTCCGGATAAGCAGGAGAAGATGGATGGAGATATTACCTATTCATTATTATTAATGTATGTCAAACCTGTTTTTTTTTTCCCCAACATCGCTGAGTGGACCTTTTAAATTACTTCTGCAGCCAAGCCTGCCACTCAGTTGTAGGCAGGCTGAACTGACGTTTGATTGAAAGGCCAGACAAGAGCATGTGAAAGGAGACCCAATTAAAGCGTTAGTCGGCCACTGACCTCTGATGGCAATTTGATCGCAAGACCCATTATATCAATAAGTGCCTGTTAGATTCCATCTGGCATTGCTCAGTGCGCCAATCACCTAGCTCAGACACAGAGTGCGAAAGCTGTTCATGCCAGCGATCAAACCCTCAAACAATAAACATTGCTGTGAGGCTTCTGAGCAATACAGACTAGAGGGCTCGGAATACGGTGATGTGATGGAGCCCCGAAGATGAATATCACACGAACGCAAGCAGTCCCTCACTCACGCCACATTATTTTTACTCTGATGCTTTATAGATTGAGTTTAATTTAAAGATTTCCATCATCTGCAAGGCACTGAATTGAGTGACAATTATCAGACTTGATTAGGATGAATCTATAGCTCAGAGCTGAACAGGCTCTTTGCCGGAGAAATTAATGGTCTCTGCGTTGCATAAATATAAAGAAACGGCATCATTCGTGACGATTCATTGCAGTTAAACACACCAAGGTTAATGTAAATGAATGCAGCATTATTTCTACAGGAAGCTCTGTGTGTGTGTGTGTGCGCGCACGCTCACGAACGCACTCACGTGAAAGATAAAGATGCACAGGCTCGTCAGTCAGACAGAAGGATTAAGATGACAACCAATAGCCACATCTCTTTGCCCTAGACAGGAGTGCACCGAAATCCTCTGTGGGGGGCAGCGAAATTATGCAGATAGGGACGTGCTGGGTCACCAACCCCCCCCCCTCCTCAGACTGCCCTGTTCCCTTAGCCAAGGTCACAGACGGACAGATGAGAGCCAGCCTTCAGCGACACTTTATGCCGTCCACATAAAAACAGGCTAAGCCCTGCCCACTGAAAGCAGTTAAGAAAAGGCTAGGTTTTATTGCCCTCTCCAGACAAACGGTGTCAACTCCAACAATAGCACACACACACACACATACACACACCTGGCCTGGGTGCTCAGAGACAGACAAAAAGACATTCTCAAATAATCAAGAAAATAACCAAGATTTAAATCCACCAGCAAATCCACAATTTTATTTCCGTCCTAACAAATAGCTACAGAACCAGGCAACAGCTAGGCTAGTCAACAAAATAAACGCTGTAGCGAAATGCAAATGGACGCAATCCTGTACATATCTTAGTTCCTAGGTAGCAACCTAATGTACCGTATGAACACGAGTCAATCCCATTCTCTTGTGTCTTGTTACTGTTGTCATTTTACTGAACATAATAACAGAAGGATAATAGAAGAGACAAAGGCTTAAAACAAGCGGGAGGCCTAAACAGTGCCTGCTTGGATTTGTTGCCTATTATTATTATATGAGACGCCCTACTTAAAAGGTCCCCTGCTAGTCCGCAAAGTAATTGAAAGACTCCACCGCATACAGTATGTCACAGGAGGTTTTTTTACAAGTCAGTGGTGTAGCGCTAAACTGCAAGAATATGGCCAGACAGTACAAATCAGATGCTACTGGCAGAAAAATAAAAATACAAATCTGGAGACTTGCTCTGGTCCTGAAAACAATTGAGTTTGACCCAGATGTAGCACGTTATTGAACCACAGTGTAGAATCAATCTGTTGTCTGATCAGATGTCTGACGTTAACCCCTACTACACTGATGTATACTTAAAAAGGTCCCTACAGACAACATTAATAATACAATTAAATGCAGTCATTCCTAAATCAATGTGTTTAGGTAAACTACATTTATTTACTAAAGTGATTTTAGCATAGCTGATCAATGAAAGCAAATTGAAGATCTTGTTATATATATCGCTTATCGCAGAAAATGTCAATATTGGATGATTTTCTTCATTTTTTAAGTGATCCGGCCCAGGCCAGCAGAAATCTGCAGTGAAAAGCAGGACTCCCGCTGATTCAGTCTAAACAGCGATAGCATCATCCAATGTATGCATACTGTAGTCGCTTTGAATGCAAATTCAAAGTCCAGCGCAGTACGCACACACAAGGGAAGGAAGAAAGCCTTCCGTAAAACTGAAACGGGCTCAACAGAACAGCTCAGGCTCCCGTTATCGCCAGGACCAACTTTTCACGAATGCGACTGCAGTTGCGGTTGCTGGCATCTCCGCTTTGTTTTCAATCCATTTATTTGAGACGGGGCGATAGGAGAGGCAGCTGTTGATTGTGCCCATCTGCCAATGATGGCTGGTGGAGATGAAAGAGGAGGAGATTTGAGGAAACCTGCACATGACATGCTCCCTAAGGAAGCAGAGGTTAAAGAGTTCCCTCAAAAGGTCCAGATGATAAGCAGTTACATATGTGACTCAGGTAGATTTGGCATCCCATGCAGCCATTACCGCTGATACATGCCATGGAGAAGTGATTTAGTGAGGAAAATATGACCTAAATTAAGATTCTTATATATACACCCAATGGTATTATCAAAGACCTTTCTAAATTATCCCTACCTTCCCCACTCGATTTGCTGAAATATTTTCCATTTTAGCTTCGGTGTTTAGACGTCAATTTGAATAGATTATGATAAAGGCTTGTAGGTTGACACTGAAGTTGCCATGTTATGATCAATTTGGTGATTTAAATTGTTATGTTCTGACTAATTATTAAAAATTGTTTTATCTATGCTAGCCTATACAATAGATCCCCAAAATAAATATTCACAGTAACATGAACAGTAACCTATGCTTGAAAATGTAATGACTAGACTACAGCAACCGCATACTTGCTTTTCATACAATCTATGCTTTGTGTTTCTCAATCTTGAATGCGATGATTTGTCCCTTTCAATCCAAAGTGTGGTTTTTCTATAGAATTTGTAAACCATTCTAGAGATGTCTGGCAGCTACAGTAATACTGTACATGGGCTTGGCACCAAACACACATCTTTATAAGAGCCCATTAATGAGGCCTAGCCAAGGTCAAACTCTATGGTTAAATCGGAAACCATTAGCTATATTAACCAGAGACATTTACAGTACATGACATGGAACAATATCTTTAATCAAAGACAAACTGGCTGAGGTGCTATTCTAATGTCTGCTTCTTACGTATTTAGCATATACAAATTGGCAGCACTGTCTGGTTGAAACAACTGCACCATTTCTCCTCCTCACTCAGGTGGAACTTACTTTACTTGAGCTTGGGAAGACCAATTACAATACTGGCAGCAATATTTTACCATAACAAATTCATTGTTCGTTTCAACTTAAAATGTATTTTATACATGAATTTGCCCAAGGACATTTTTGCCAATACACAGTACAAGGGCCACCCAATATAAATGGCATGAAAATTCACTCCTAGCTCTTTCATGTGCACCTTTGATTTATTCACAGTGATTCTCGGGGCAATGCCAATGCAGCTGCCTCACATCCCAAGCCACCAAGGCCAGAGCTAACCAAAGTGTCCTGTGTCAACTCCACCAGACTCTCTAATGAGTCGCATGACAAAGATATTGTCAGCTATTGCAAGCTAAATGTAAGCTAATACACTGTGTCAAATTCAACAAGTATCTCCTCGCATTTCACTAGCTTACCGCTCTCTGTTGGAAGCCTTGGCTCTGTAAATAGTAGCACATACAGTGTTGAACACCGCTCGTATCAACAAAGCCGTAGCACTACGCTTTGCTTCACAGTGCGTTTTGACATGTGAGGAGCCTCCGCGGAGGACCGCGGCGCGATATTGTTTGGTTTTGATTTGAGCTCAAAGAGCACTAGACCCCTCTAGAGCAATAGAGCTCTCATCAACACTGCAGCAAGAGACTACAGCAACTATTCTACGTTTGCAAGCTTCTGAACATTGTTTGAGTCTGTATGCACCCGACTACAAAAAGGAAACAGGCTACATATGAAGCTGCATGCCAATGAATCATTAGCACGCCACTTGCGTCATATTCTTTGAAGTTTTAGAGGAGGCGAAACAGGTATTATTTATGGTATCAGTGCTGTTCAAAGGGTTAGTGACCATATTCCTTCCAGAGCCCTGAGAGACACTAGACTGTCTGCCATGGCAGAACAAGGATGATGCAAGACTAAAGCTTTATTACAATGTGAAGCCAAGAAGGGCCATTCCGTCACAAAATTGACGGGCTTCCTTTCCCAATCGGTTTTCCTTGTGACTGGTTGTCAGCGTTGCTGTGTGAAGTCCGTGGGCTTCAGTGTTGTCAGGTCTGACAAAACTCCCCTTGAGCAGCTGTGGGCTGAAGCTAACCGCCCACATACCTATCACTAGGGAGTAACCATCTTTTTCAGATCCCCTTCACCAACTCGACAACCATGATCATCCTCATTTCCGCGGGCCCTAAATGGTTCTTTATTGCCTGTAGCCCCCCCAATGGGTTCTGAAATGACAAATACGATCCCTTCCTGGAAGCCTCAAGAAATACGTTGACATCTGCATGTTTCTTTGTATTTCCAGAACAAGGGAAGCAGACTAAGGATTCCCAAAGGGTCCATCAAGGGTACTGCTGCCATGTATCCACACTGGCAGGTTTCGGCATCTCTGCACCTCCGGCCAGAACAGGAACCATACCCCGTCAACCTCAGTCTGACAGGAAAGACAGGAGGGATCATATCTACACCAGTGGTCAACAAAGGAGAAGATAGCATTCAGCTAGTGCACACCTCCGTTCCATTAGCATGGTTGTGTTGTGTATGAGTAATTACTTTTAAACAAACTACTACATGCTATAAGCTCAAAACTAGAGAAAGTTAAACTGCGAGCACTAGGCTTTACGCAATGCGTTAGCCGAACTGGTTTGCATGGAGGTACTATGAGATTTCATCCATCTTAGAAAGAAACTTGCAAAATCTAGGCCTGGTAGTTAAGGTTTATTTTTTTACAGTGTAAACATTTTTGCCTCTAAATGCAATTACATTGTTTGTTTGTTGTTTAACTATTTTCATGCAGAGGTGTGCAGCCCTGCCTGTCGATTCCAACTGAGAGCACGTGATTAGAGGAGGCACGCGTACATGCGCAGTGTGGGTGGGGGCCTCCTTTCACGCCGATCTGCCTCCCGGTGGCCAGACAACGCACAGCATTCCCTTTAACGAGCAGTTCAAACAAAGGGAGATCTTTCTGTGTCCTCTAAAATGTGAGCAATGCATTCCTCTGCCCCAACTGAGGGTTGGTGTATAATTTATGCCACCTCCTAAGCAGCACAGACTGACTGCGTGTCCTTTATGCAGCCGCTGCTCTGCGGCTCAAGAATCTCGGAGGGAGAAAAGAGCCAGTGTCAAGTGGTCAGAAGGCATTTTAGGCAGACAGAAATTTGTGTCAGCTCTTTCTGCCGAGGAACGAGAGGCCGGTGTTCAGCCGCCTCTTAGAGGAAGCCTAGGGTTTAATGGAACTACGCTTCCACTCCATTTGCCGATCTACGCGTTTTAGGACACATGGCAACTGTCAGTCCCCGCTCAGCCTAAGGGCAATACTCTCTCTTAAACAGCTGACAGTTAAACCTATTCTCTTGTAGAAACATTCTAAAATACCCCAAAACATTTATTTTTTATAAAAAGAACGGGTGGGGACGGGGCGTGGGGGTATGGGAGGGACGGGGGGGCAATCATAACGTGATGTTTAGGGTTCAGACACAATTTAAAAGCCCGGTCAATCTCTTGCCAAGCACTTTGTGGGCTCTTTAACTTATTTACTGAGCCAAACCAATTATCTCCCTGCTCCTGCTTCTGACGCCGCCACAATCATTACAGTCGCCTCCGCTGGCTGTCCGCTGCCGCTCGCTCCCACAGGACCATGTCCAGAAAAACTTCTCACAAAATTACTTTGGATCTATTTCGCAGCCAAACAACAATTTCATGGCTGGCCAGTCACAGAATAATTACATATGGCCCCCCCAAGAAGGCACATCGATCGCACTCGGGACTCTCTTAAGGAACAACGTTGTTTTTGACTTCACAGCTTCTCAAAAAAGATAAAAGGAACCTCCTCCACCTGACGTCTTTCAAAAGCTCGTATCACAATACAGAACAATGCACCACATCGGTGTCACAAAGACTGAGTTTACTTCAGTAAACAGAATCTGTAGCATTGAGCCTTCTTAGGTATGCTTAAAGATGAGTCATTATACACTGTAGGCTGTGTCATCACTACAAACATTATGAAAAATTATAAATGTAGACTGCTACCATCTGAATGTTGGGAGAAAATAGTTAATACCCACATCATTTTTTATGTTTAAAATGGCAAATGAATGAAAACATGCATTTCTTCACAAAGATTTAAAAAATACCAAAGCGACCAAAAAAAAAAAAAAAAAGAAAAAAAAAAAGAAAACAGGAAAATCTAGCCACACAGGCTTGTCTTTCAGTCAAGGGGCTATAGTCAGAACATACAGTATAAAATAGGCTTTAAAGGTGGAGACAGCGATCCTGGAGAAAACGTGTTGATATTTGAACTCAATCAAAACAAAAACCCCTTTCCCTTCAATGCCAAAGGGTGCTCCCTCAAAATCCCCTCCAGCACCAGGCTACACGCATAATTCTTGTGGGTGGGTGGGAAGCCAATTTGCTTTGTAAGAGAAACTCAAGTGCCCACGTTCAGGTACTGTGAAACCCCCCCCGTGAGGAGACTCACCATGTGTAGACAGCAGGCAGGTCGGCAAATCTGTGTTCGAGGGCAGCCAGATGCTACATTCCGCCGTGCCGGACCGAAGTCCCGGGTGGTTCTCCGGAGGGGGGAAGGCAATCAGCCGGCGCTCTACAGTAAATCGGAGAAACTCAATTTCAGTCGTCTGAGTCGAGCTACGGTCCAACCGGTCCGACAGAGAGGGTCGGCAGAGACTGGAGACACCGTTTGGCACGGGACTCAATGGCATCGCTGTGTCTACTCAGCGAGTGGCTTGGCCTGTCGGGTGTTCAGCGCCGGTGGGAGGTTCCAAGCAGAAGCCACAACAACAATGTAGTTAGCGATGCCATCATCAGTCCACGTGGCATGTGGGGGTGCCTGGAAGACTTGTTCCTGTGTTGTTTGACAATCTTCATTTCTGATTTTGGGCCACCGTAAAACAACTGTAGGATTTGTTACCTCAGTTTTGAATCTGGTTATAAACAAAGCCAACGGTCCCCTTCCCCTATCACGAACACACACAATGTGACATCCTCACGTTGGCTAATAAGGCCAAAAGGACGTCAGCGCGTGACGGCGCTCTTCAGACAGAACACTGAGACACACAATCATCAGGGCTCCTCAAGGGTGACACATAGGCTGCATGCAATTTCTGAGTTTCCTAATTATTGTTTGCACATCACCCCTACGGGGAGCACTTTGTAAGGCTTTAATCTAGGAGTTTTACACCGAGCTGTCGTCACATCTTATTAATTAAGCTGAGCCGACCAGCATGTTGTGTTCGTATGTAAACAAGTGCCAGGACTAATAAAAATAAAACCACTTCAACAACAGCAGCAAAGTTAAGAGGCCTACTGTTTTTATTTTCCTTTGTCATTATATATTTTTATTGCTAGGGGGTGTGGGTTCCTATTTAGAAGCGTTCCAAACAGTTTTGTAGCATTTAGCATTTAAAAAACTAGAATGCCACAGTTTCGGATTATAGTGGATTCAACTACATGTAAGCCTATAGTATCCTCACAAGGCCATCATGATGCGTACTCTCCATTCAAAACCATTCAGGAATCAGGACAGTCAAAGTGTACTGGATTAGAATTGTTTAGCCCACATATAACTGTCCTGTTCTGACTGGTACAATGTGGTCCAACTGATAAATGTGTTAATATTTATAATAAGGTGCTCCCTCAGAACCCCCCCCCCCACACACACATACGCACACACACCCAATTGAACACTCATTGATAAAGCTTGGTGTTGTGTTGTGTGGTGCGGTCTGCACCACTTTGTTTGCATTTGGAAAGTAATTTAAGCAACAGGTTCTTTTTTCTGCAGGCAAAAAGAGCAGGCAGCTTGAGGATGGTGAGGAATTTGGCAATAAGTGTATTACCTTACCATCTTCGATGAACACCTGCCTATGGTTTTGAATGGAGTTTCCAGACTGCCTGTTGCTACAACTAAACTCAATAATAGACCTACATCTCTTGCTAAGCGAAAACAAATAATAAATTGTAACTGAAACAAAACAAAATTATAACTACATTTAAAAAGCTATATACTGTAGGTTAGGCCAGGGAGCTGTTTGTTGCTCCACATATACAGTAGTCTCGCAGAGCCAGCTTTACTTGTGTCAAGTCTGGGACACAGTGCTGCTGGCTACTGTAACTGCATCAAGTTCTGCCTACTTGACAAGAGAGGTATTTTGATTGACATGCACGACAACCAACACTACATAACTCAGTGACACTTACACTGAGGAATTTGTTTGGAAACTTAACACGACTCAGGCTGTTTGCAGATCTTGTAAATATGTTAAACAAGTAGGCTACTGTAAATGGAAACATTGAAATCAGTAACTAAAGCACAGCGCAAGCGTCCCACCGGAATTACGGATGCAGACTTGTGACACTAGCCAATGAAAATCAAACGTGTGCACTTACAGGGTATTAGCTTACAGTTCGTATCAGACATTTAGCACAGAGATGCTTATATGTAATGGTATTGGACGGAAGAGGCTTAGACTACTGCACATATGGCCTGAATCAACATTCAACTATTTCATCTCATTTGTTACCCAGATGCTCAACCTTGTTTCCTTCTGTTAAAGCTTTCATGTAGCCTTTTACAAAAGGTATCGTCAATTAGTTTGATTCCAATGCTGTGTCCGACTTAACTGCCAGTATGAGTAATAGATTCTCAGATACATTGGTTTGCTTAGACTAAGCTCCATACATAGAACAAGGCATCTCTTAACTCCCTAGACTGTATTGTCTGTCTCCCAAAGGCACCAAAAGACTGTGGCTCCTCTGAATCTTTATTTTAAGAAAGTCAACATTATGTATTCAATCTCCCATATATACACATCTCTAAACTGTTAACTAGTACTTCTGAGACATTTTTTAAAACAAATATTGCGTCTGTATGTTTTTGTAACTGTGACCTAATTTGCGATGAGTAGAACTGGCATTGATAGCACTGCAGGGACTACAAAAGTGGGGTTCATAAAATTGCAGACAACTTCCATCAGCAAGTGCCAAAAACAATAACAGCATGCAACCACTCTGAAGCCTTAACAAGGGGATCGCTTAGTCCTGCAGTGGACAATTATTCCAGTCATAGGCTGTCATCCTCAAACTACAATCTACGACACATCAGCAACAGGACAGCTTGGAACCATTTCATCCACTTTGTGACTTATCCTGAAGTACTCTCTGGGGAAATGCGGATGGATCCGTTGAAATTGAAGTCTGAGGGCTTACAAAGCTCCTTACCTCATTAGGACGCCAAACCTGTAAGGTGATTTCTAAACAGTCCAGCTTTTCTTCTTACTGTATCTTACACAATATTCAAGGTGGTTTTCCCACCCCAGAAGCATCCTGTTAAAAACGTCAGACCCCAGACATAATTTATAAACATGACAAGACACATGCTCATAGTGATTTAATGTAGAGCTGCAGCACCCAACATCAGAGCCTCCAGACTTTCAAATGACCTTCAATGGCTAAATAAATTAGTAAATAAATTATAGGTAGGCCCTATTGTATGGAAGTCCATAGAGGACTAAATTCAAATGAAAATGCAATCCCAAATAGCATTTTAATTGTCAAACAATTCCA
>JAOEGT010064971.1:0-32854 GCA_025447795.1 Speoplatyrhinus poulsoni
GCACGCACACATGCATACACACACACGCACACATATATACTGTGTGTGTGTATATATATATACACACACACACACACTCTTTTTTGCCTTTCGATTACAACAGAACATTTAGGAAAATATAATACAAAATTTAATAGAAGAAATATAGAGTACACTACAATCACTTTCAGTGACACATAGCTGTGTGTATGCAATTTTTTCTTTAAAGTCTTTTCAAAGTCTTTTTTTCTTTTCTTTTTTTGTCAGACCTGCCTTTGCAGACTGGCCCTTTTTGAAGCGTTGGGGTGCCAAGCTCTGAAGACTGGCAGAGACTGAGGCCTTATAAGTATTAGATAATCAGAGAGCAAAGCAAATGCCTCTTCCGTCAGTACTGCACATTACTACTGTGCATTGCATTGCATTGCGGACATGTTGCTGTGTAGTTGAGCCACGTGAATCTATTTGACTGGTCCTCAGCAATGCTAAGAAGCTCCAGAAGTGAAAGATACAGCTGCAGAGAGCAAATAAAGTAAATTAGTCTTAGTTGTAGAGATGGAAAAACTAGATTATGTGATTAGATTTGATAGCCACAGCAAATGCCTCTGTTTATCTCTAAAGCGCAAATCAATTAGAGCTGGCACATTTTTTTTTTTTATAATTATTATTTCGATATTTCCCCCCACTTCTTTAGTTTTGACTTGTTAATGTGAACATTGACTGAGAGCACATTGTTTGCCAAAAGTAAGTTACTGAAACAGAAAAACAAAGAAATGCCATGTTAGAGACGTCAGCGTTGCCAGAACTGGTTTACATCTTGGAGAAAGCATTAAGCTCCCTGTGTATATTTGCTACATCAATTTGCTACTGAGAAGTTAAAACAAGCTTTTAATCCCTGGGGATCTCATTCTGGTAAGGCCTGACGCAGCTCCATTCTGTTTGTGATAGTAGTACTACTTCCACACCAGAGGGTGGTGCAGCTTAATGGTCAGTAGTGTGGAACAGTGGTTAGAAAGCCCAGCCAGAGGAAGACATTAGGCCTTAAAACAGTATTACAGTATTGGTACACATTAGTGTCTTTTATGTCACAGATATCTTTTCTGTGATTGAATGATTTTGCCTTTGGCTACAGTTGTGGTATATTATTAAATAGTGTACAGATGTAAACTTGGTAAAAGCCACACTTTTCGTACTGCATTTCCACTGAACTACCAGTGTGTTTTGGCTCCAAGGAGAAATATAACACAATGTATTTATTGCTTAAATACCCTTAATGTGGTGCCATTGTTTAAAAGTCAATAAGTTCTTCTTTCTAGTAGCCTACTACTAGAAACAAAAATAAGTGCATATGGGGGACATTTACAATAGCTACAGCTCTAGATGCTAATGTGTATTATTTGAATGTAATGTAAATACCTTCCAAGGCTCTAATGCTGAATGTATTATTCTATAACAAACAGAAGCTTTACCCTGTCTATAAAAATAAAAAATTGCGTACCATGTTTAAATACTGATAACATGGAGCTTATCTTTACTACAGGCGAGTCTCTTTCTGTCTCACAACTGCAAACACCCACCCGGTCCCTATTAACAAGTCAAAACTCCACCAAACCACAGAAGTGCTCAACAAAACCACAAAACACAACCAGTTCTGTCTGAAGCTAGCAATGCTTGCTAATGTAGGCTCTGTGTGGACAGAGGGAGTGGTAGGTGTGTCAGGAGGAGGTTGGACAGGTTTAGGCAGGATACAGTTGGTAGGGTGAGGTAGGGACAGTGGTCTACATGTGGGAGGGTTTCTACATTTGGTTCTGAGTTTAGAACCACTTGGTTCCTGTAGAATTAGGGCCTCAATGAGGAAGGAGTACCGCCATTTTGGGCTAACCGATAAAACCAGCTTAGTGGGCAGTGATGGAAGGGTAGAAGGGGGAGGGACCCGGGACCCTAGCAGTGGTGAGGCTGCAGTCTGTGGGAATGTGTGTCTGTGTAGCTGTTGTCACTGGAGCTGCTCTGGAGGCTGTAGTGGTCCTCCTCGCCATCACTGATGCTGCCCA
Source organism: Speoplatyrhinus poulsoni (assembly GCA_025447795.1). NCBI lineage: Eukaryota > Metazoa > Chordata > Actinopteri > Percopsiformes > Amblyopsidae > Speoplatyrhinus > Speoplatyrhinus poulsoni. Next base: position 2,028 of record JAOEGT010064971.1, read on the forward strand.
GACTGTCGGCCTCGCCGGGGGTGAACTCCACGCCCTCGACGTCCACTTCTGTGGACATTGGCAGCAATAACAAAGCATTAACAACATAATTAAAAGCAGCAAGCAGGGATACACAAACGAGTACACAATGTTTAAATATGAAAACATTTCAAATATGTTCTCTTAAGAACTCAGACTATAGATCTTCCCTCCTGATCTATTATTATTTTCATGTAATTTAAGCCTTGGATAGCTGTGCTTCATTACAGATAAGTTATGATCATACAATAAGAAATGTCTTATATTTACTATAACCACAATGCAGTTCCTTCTGTACCTTCACAGCTTGTATCAATATAGCAAACCACAGAATCCAAACCCAGTAGCTAAGGTCAGGTCGGTGAGAGTTTACGTAAATCTCTACACTTGACCTTTAGCCTGGGTCATGACCTGGCTGTAAATAATGCTCAGGCTAATCGGTAGCATGTACTAATCCCATATATTCAGCTAAGGCTCAGAGTGCATAGGTGACTGTAACCCCAGCAGCAGCAGCAGGTGTTACATATTCACTGGTCAAATCAATGACCGGTGCTCCATGATTTATATCCATAGAGACGGGTAACTTGTGAACTAGCATCGCTAACAATGCACGCCTATCATATGTGACCTGGCGCTTTACCCGGCTGAATACAGTACGTCTCGGACAGCACACAACAGGCCTGTTATTGACGGCCACAACAAGCTCAAGCCTGGAGGAATGTGGGGGCTTTACTTGACATTCATCCCTGGCCTGTTCCAGGCTGCAGAGCTCACCTTGCTCAGAGTCAGTGGAGATGGTGGAGCCCATGCTGTCAGTGCGTATACGCTCCACTCCTCCGTTTACGGAGAGCTGCTCCAGGCGGCGCTTGAGGTAGCGGTGCTCTCTTTGAAGTTGCTCCTTCGTGTTTAGAGCCTTCTTGTCCTGCTCTTCCAGCTTCTACAGCAAGACAAACACATACATGTTAGGACCAAACGTACTATGTCTGAAATGTACAAAATAAAAAGGACATTTATTGTGACATATTTACAAATAAAACAAAATAAAACATGACTTCTTATAAATATGAAATACATACATGAATATTGTCATTAACAAATATGTCTTTATGTCTAAATTAAAGCAGAAATGGCTACATTCTTGCAATTATTATTACATTACAATGAATATTTAATCATCTTTTTCATAGTGGACAGTACAGTGACAATACACACATACTATGGATGAGCTATAGTGTATGAACATAAGTGTATTGGAACTTTTTCATTTCAAGACCTGTAGCTTTTTCTGTGACACATTACACTTCACATTAGATGTTCTTAAAGAGATGCTAACACATGTACAGAAAAAGTCAAGTTTGGGAATGGTGGCCAAATATCAGGAACATCATTCGCACAGGAACGTCACACCAGGTCGCAAATTGTAGACACAACAAAGACATTTTTAACACAAAATGGGGAAGTGGCCACATCATGTAAAAGGGAGTATTTGTGTAATTTTAGCAGGGAATAGTAGAATATGCGAGAAATCACATTCTTGCATAAAACGAGATGCTTACTGAACTTTCGCAATATATTGTAAAGAAAACATGTCATGATACAATGTTTGGTTACTGCTGCTGCAGTATGCATTTTAACATACAGTACATTATTTAGTATGCGTTATGTTTTTTATTATAGTAGGTTATGGTGGAGAACCCCAACCTCAAAGACCGTTGGTGACGTGATATAGGAAGACGACCGACAATAACAAGAACAAGTCTAGACTGTCCACGTCGAGAGGATATGTGTGATAAACAGGAAATGAAGGGTTAAAACTAGTTCTGTCTGGATTTTACGCCTACCATTCTCAGCTCTCTGCTAGCAGCACAAAACATCCTTAATGCTTTATATAGACAGCTAACATGATGCTAACGCGTATTGTACCAAGTTCAAGTTTGCATTACTACCACACAACTAGGTTAGTGGCTAAAATCAGTACAGATGAAATGGCTGTAACAATACATCAAATATAACAGTGCAAACATAAGGACATAAGTGTAAATATGTAAAAATATACAGTACACAACGCCATATATCCTACAATTGCTACAATCAGACCGGCTTATGTATATATAAAATGTATTGCTTTGTGGAAGTATCTCCAGTTAAGGCGTTCTGTCCCATCTCATTCTGTCAGAGGGTACATGCTTAAAAAGAAATGGAGCTGGGTGGAGTGGGTCATCCATGATCTTCATTGCTTATGAGATGGTGCTTTGTGAGCATATGTCCAGTGTGGGGCGTTTGCAGGGAATTATATTTGATGTTCTGCTGAACATCAAAGATGCTTTTCTCTATATGTGTTTTTATACCAGACATCAATCGATAGTGACATAATGCTCTGGATTATAGCTGTGTAAAATTAGACTTGAAGACAATTCTTAACTGTGTGTTTTTTGTTTGTGTGTGGTTTTTTTGTATCAGGAAGGCTCCGATAGGCTTTTTGCATTTTGATTATTGGGATTGAAGTCTGTGAAAGAACCTGGAAGTAACTATTTTGTTGCATTTCATTTTTCTTACTGTAGTTTAGTGGTTTATTTCTTTAACGTTTTTATGTTTCTCAGATGTTAATTGGTGTAAGCGATATTCAGCAATGAGTAAATAGGAAGCCATTCCAATCAAATCTCGAAGCCAATCACTCCCTACCATGTACTGTATAGTATACATAAATCACAAAATCTCACTTTATGGTCAACATTTTAATTAGTTGACTTGACACAAATGTTCTTGCTCATGTTTCTTTGGAATACTGTCTCTTCCATGCAAGCAGCAAACATCTCTGACCCTAAGATTAGAGAAGACAAACGAGACACACATTTCATGTATTATTTATGTGTCACCGCATGAAACCACATTGTCATGTGACATGCGTAGTTCATCTATTGCTGTAGATACGGCTAACTGATTGGACGAGGTCATCTGATTGGCAAATATGAGAACCAATGGAAACACTTCCAAGGTATTGAAAATTCAACTGCGGCATTGGGCAGACTAGTCAGGAATCTCAAAATGGTTCTCAAAATGCTTTTGTGAGAGGACATTTTTAATAACACATATTATTATTTATTATTTATTTATTTACAGTATATGACTTTTTGTGTTTCTTTATTCTTTTTCTTTTATTATGTTTTCATTCATATTGTATTATCAAATATTCTTTATTTTACTTTTATTGTTTATATAACAAGCACCCACAAACACTCCTATTGAATACAGTGCCATGAAACAATGTTTTCCCGATTTCCTCAGTCACAACACGATGACGCGACGTATGGCGATGCTTTGCTGCCTCAGGACCAAATGAATCAGTGAAAGCACCAGAATACTGGTCTCTACCAATTCTCAAGGAGAATGCCGTTACACATTTTGTACAGAGATCTGAAACAATTTAGTTTAATCAACTATGCAACAATGTAGGAAATCAGGAAAAGAGGCAAATACGCTTTCACGGCACAATATCCAGTATGTCGTGGGCCTGACAGCGCTTGATAGTGCCATGGTTCTCTCACCTAGTCTAAACCTCATGCAAATTTGAGTGGATTGCCACAGTAACCAAAGCAGGCTTTAAAAACAGAGGTGGTTTGACAATGCACGTGTGTGGGGGCGCTGTGCTACCTTGATGTGCATCCTGGCCCTCTTCAGCAGGCTCAGTGTGGTGTGTCTTGAGCTGTCAGGGCCCAAAGGAACCAGCTTCTTCAGCTGCTCCAGGTATAGCCGCAGTTTGGCACGTCTGCAACACACACACACACACACACACACACACACACACACACACACACACACACACAACATGGGATGGGTTAGAAGGCGCAGGGAATAGACAAGCACTTCAGAATGACTAAAAGCAACTTAAACTGGAAGACCATGCAAGAAGAGGCAACACATTTAAAAACAGAGCTGCTATAGGCTAATCAGGTTAATTACATGCTTGTTTTGAGATTATCCATCAAAAGGTGTAATGGAGTCTGTCTGTTTAAGCATGCTTAAAGCCCTCACAGAGGCATCGCATCTCTGGCCCTCTGCAATGCAAAACCGCCTTCTGCGTTACAAAGGCAGAAGGCTGCATGTTACATAACACCATCATTTACATGGTACTTTACCAGCCTGGCCTGACCAATCCTGTTCCCATTGAACACCTACGTACGTGCAGGATAGCGTGGCACAGTACTGAAGCTTCAGTAACTATTTATAAACCACAGATCAGCCAACACAGACACTTTTGATATAATGCAATGGGCACACTGGCTAACAACCCAAATGAATACATACAAGCTATAGAAGACAGACTGTAAAATGAGCTCAGTTGAGCTAGAACACTGGCCGACAATTTGATCCTCAACCGCTGGTTAAGGATCATGTTAGGGATCATGTTGTAAACCAATGTGCACATACAGTATATATTTCAGTGTGCAGACACACTGTATGGTTTAGTAGGGCAAACAGACTTGAGGCATGTTGGCATTTAGTTAAGCTTGCTCATTATTTACATTTGTGGGAGATATTGTAGGCCTACTGCTGACTTCACTTCTAAATCTTTTCAATACACATGCAAATGTGTATGCACTACAAACACACACACACACACATTAGCACTTCCAAAATGCTGACCTCAATATTTTCGAGACGCCGCCCTCTTCTACTGTCTACTTAACGTAGGCTACTTAAAGGTGTATGAATGATTTAAGCTAAACATGGCATGGCCCGTTTCCTCCTTAAGCCACGGGAGAATAATCAACCCACAATTGGTTTGTGTCAAATCATCATAAATCCCAACGACAACGATGGAAGTACATAATGTGTTCTTGTAACTTCCATAACAAATACCAATAGGTCAACCACCCCTGCTTATAGTAAGCATATTACACCACATGAGCCTTTAGTTGATAATAAAGACAAGGCTTTGGTTCATCTCTCTGCGTATATAATATTATGTTAAAAGTGGATGAATTAGCATATTGTGCAACGGGTAGGCATTTTATTTACAAAACATCAGAGCACCCCACTCTCCTATGGTCCATTCAATGTTGTTGATAAAGGCTTTTCATTATTCTTCCAGTCAAGCTAATGGAGCAACCGAGTTCCTCTGAATGGTAAACAAGTTTCATTAAATAATACACAAGGCCTCTACTTGCAGACTATTCTATTACAAAACCGTGTTATACAAATTAAGCATTCTAGGTCTTGCTGTATATGGGAAACTTATCTTTGTTTAGAGGTCAGCTAGGCTCAGACATAGCCCCTGGGCAACCACACACAAAAGTAATCTTCACTCGGCTTTTTAACATAATTACATTATTTGTATTGGGGGGGCCTAGGCTGTTGTCATGAAAAGAAAGAAAAACTATTTTAAATACCAGAGTAAAGAAAATCTCTTCTTCTACCTCTTGCAGGTGCGTACAGTACAGGCATTCCCAGAGAGGGGCGTGTGAAAATGCTCTCGTTCTTTCATTCCCACATCTCCCAGGGGCTAGCCCCTCCCCACACATACACATACACACACACACACACACACACACACACACCCTCACCCAACTTGAGAACAAGTGTCTTCAGAGGGACATGGGTGGGGGCCCACCTCCAACCTGCCTCAGCCACAGCCACATGAAGAGCTTGGAGCCGGGCCAGGGGACGTGGGCAGGAAGGAGCTGGGGGTCTGCGGAGGGGAAGGGTGTTTATCTGGAGGGGAGCAGGGTCCTGATCTGGTGGATGACTTTCTGCCTGGCTTGAAAAAGGGCCATTTGAATGCAGTGTGCTCAGCTGCACTAAGGCAGCGCTCTGCACACATCATTTGATGGTAACTTGAGCCAATAGCAAATCGTCTTGCACCCCGCTCCCCCATCCCTAGCCCCCACCTCTTGCAGTGAAAAAGAAAAACAGGGTGTTTTCTCCAAACGCATTGCCTGCTGCACACCCATCGCCACATCTCTGGGTTTGGTACATGTTTATTTACCTAGCAGAGGCAGGGTCCCACCTGTACCTCAAAGACTAGCAGAGTAACCACCGTGCCAGCGTTAGCGCAAACACGACACAAATGCATACGCCCTGTCAGCAGAACTATCGGACACACTATTCTGCCTTTAATCCTGCTGTGGTCTAATCAAACAGTGACATTTGTATTGTTAGTCACTGAAGTCTGGACAGAGCCCAACACTTTACCAACCCACGTGCTCTATACCAAATACAGTGGCATGAAGCCCCTGCTCAATGCATTCTGACACGTTTTCATGTCTGACTAAAATGACTTGCTCAAGTTGTGCTGTGTGTTGCTGCCCTCCCATATGCTCGTGTCTTGTCATGAGACTCACACGCACACACGCACACACGCACGCACAAACACACACACACAGAGTTTTGCTTCACGAGCAAAGCGACGTAGAGCAGGACCGCTTCCCTTGCGTTTGTTATTTTCTTAGCTAGGCCTTGGTCACGCAATGTTAATCAGATGGCCTGAAATAGCCATGCAATGCACAGCACCGGATAAACAAACACCGTGTGCTTGAAAGACAGGAGGCGGTTCACATTCTAGCTGATTCAAGCACATGAAAGTCATTTAAAAAAAAGCGCATTTGGAGTAGGTAGTGGTACGCTTCATATTAAAAATAGATATTGCTGTTTTTATAATGATTTGTATGTTGGGCAATATAGCCTTGCTTTAGTGGGTGTAAATAATACAATCGTGTTTTGACGGTATTGCAATGGCAGTTTGGTGCAGCCAAGTCAAGAACTAAGTGACCACCTGACCAGTCTCACGTGCCACGTAGCACGAGACGGTTGTCTGTGATCCCCCCAATCAATCCCTCTTGGACAGGCTCGGTGCCAACACAAAGCAATGAGCGTGGAACGGAGTTAAGGAAAGCTTTTCCTCTGCAAACTGTGTCCCTCTGAGACAGTAACGAAACTAATCCCAACCTTTGGCTCTGTGTTTATGTGTATGTCCTTCCATTCCTTCTAGGTGTTAGAGAGAGAATAACATGTTTCTTTGAGTGCATAATTATGTGGAATATGTAAAAGGGAGTGTGCACAGTTGTCTCTCCTTATAACCGTGTGAATGCTGCATGGCAACATATTTACACAGGCTGCACCAAATAAGGAGGTCAACAGTACGTGAGCGACGTCCCCAACCGATTGGTTGGCACAGTTTCTAGACTAACGACAGGACGTATCGTCACCCAGGGTGCACTACCTTCCAGCCCACTGGGGGAAGGAATCTGTGAGCGCACAAAGGGAGGGAGGGATTCAGAAGGCCAACCGCTGCAAAAACACTGGATTCTCGCTTCTCCCCTAAGTTTTTAATGAGCTCGCTGAAGCTCAGAGCACTCTTTGGCCTATATAAGACTGCATGGCTTAACTGGAGCAGAGCCAACGCTCCACCAGGGTCAGAGGTAATTTAAAACTCTGCTATGAGGTTTCGCCTCACTAGAGGCAATAACTCAAGATTTCTTTATTAAGTTAAAAGTTAAAAGGAACTAGGCATGTCTGCAGTGTTTCACTTTATGAAAATGGAAATGCTCACATTAAAAACTGACACTTTTCAATGTGTCAGGAATTCCCCTAGTCCTAGTGGTTGAAACCAGCATTACAAAAACAATGTTTTTGTGTGAAATTTCCCAATGGGCAGATTACCTTCTGACACTCATCTCTACTCCCCAGCCAAACCCTACAGACATGTAGAGTCCTTGGTCAATTGAGGCATGTACAATATCTCTAAAAGGCATTGTATGTGAATGTAAAATGTTAACTTCGGTTACTTCCAATCATTTAAATCCTGAGATGTGTTACAGCCTTTGAATCTCTACTGACTAGTTTCAAAGGGCTGTTATCAACAGATGTATAATTGTATCAATGTCTGTCGATGTTTTCAGCGACGCGTGTGACACTGAACGCTCACAAAACAACTGAATGACATGTGCACTGCAGCCAAAAGTACATCTGATGTGGTTTGAATCCCCTGTTTACACTCCTCCCCCCACACAGCCTTGTGAAGTGAAAGTGGGGGGCTGCAGCATTGCGTGTGCATATCCCCACTGTCAGTGAATGGTTCCACATCTGGCTGGCAACTTCCTGGGGAATAAATGGCAGATGAGGGGGCCGCCAGGCAAGCATAACACACACGCGAGGCCTATCAGTGGTCCCCTCAGAGGTCCTGGGCTGTCACCCTCTAGCTCTGCAAATTATGTGTTTAGCTTTCAACACCAAAGACGACCTCGGCCGTGGCGCCTGAAATGCGGGCATTGCCACTTGAAACTGGCAGAGCAGATCACAGTACAGCGCTCTCCGCATCACCCAGATAGGAGACAAGAGCCGATATAATGCCTTCTGTATGGGAGGATGCCACCACGCCCACACACTGTTTGCATGCAGACAGAGGGAATCAAGTCACCCGTAAACACACACTCCTGCATGCAAGGAGTGAGGCGCTCGCTGTCACATGATAAACAGAAACTTGAATTACTACAATAAGACAGCGTAGACAGGGCGGGACAGCATTCGTCACCTAATACCAGTAGAATTAGTAGAGTTCACGGAAACAACAACAACAAAACACCCTGCATACCTCTGTGGTTATCCAGGAACAGGAAGCTGCTATGAGAAATGTTTTCCATTCAATTTCCTTTGGGTGTGCTAGGGAATGTTTGTAATTAGATGTATTTGTAGTTTTCAAAACTGACAGTCCCAAAAGCAACAACTTGCAACAATAATTACAAAAACCTTTGCACAACAGGCCACAAGACGTGTTGGCTGGAAAACGTTAAAAGCAAGTGTTCAATCAAATCGGGAGGGAATAACATTGGTCTCATTTTTTTCTATACTGATTAAAGGGCCTAACCTTCATCAAATAAATTATTCAGTGGTGAAAAAAAACAATAAACCAAAAAAGTTTTGCATAGCGGTGGCAAAATGAGCAACCTCAATAAACACCTAAATTAGCACAATAAACACAAGGGAAATGTTGAACTAGGCTGAGATCGGTCTCATTCTGACTTGTCAATGATTAACACAAAAACTTAAAAAGCATGAGAGCTGCTGCCAGCTTTCTTGTTGTCAAAAATGTGGGCCTATTTACTCCTGCAAAAGTCTAATTCGACGTAAAAAAAAAAAAAATAGGCCTACACCTGCACGTTACGACATGCCAAGAGTGCAGCTATTATCAATGTACAACAGCAGTCAACCACCAAGCATGCACTGTGCCTGCCAACATGCAAGCAGTAGTAAATGTGCCGTTGTAGTAATACATGGCGTGCTAGTTTCTTAAGCCTCCTGTACGGCACACTGCTCTGCTAAACTTCCTCTGTTACTTAACTCAACATTCCAGCGCGTGAGTGTGTATATGTGCGTGCTTTGCTGAGGCTGTTCAAAACACACACACACACGCACACTACTGTACACATATAGACCAGCTATGTCCCACACCATAACCCCCTCCCTGCGATGCAGAACTCCCCCTCCCACCCCCAAGTACAACCGTGAAAAACCCCCACCAGAAAACTTCAACCAATAGACATAGCTACCTCCAATGTTCTCCACACATTATCTTATAAGGCACACATTCAGGTGGACTTTGTAGAATCATGAGAGTCAGTCCTAGTTGAGAGACAGAAAGAGCTGAGTGCATGTGTATCTCAATGCAGAGCTGAGACGCTTCACATCTTGCTCCACACCTTTCTGACATCCAGCTTATTGACACATATACCCATTTGAACCCACTACTGCATTTCCCACGTAGCCCTTTGAGGTATTGGTCAAACTGTGGGCAAAGACAGTGCGTGTGCATGAGTCAGTCACACATGGGAATTAAAACTGCTGTAGTGTCACAAACGATATATGGTCTTGTGATTTATCAAAAAAGTTTCCACACCTGCCTAGTACTTGACGGCATGACCGTCATAAAAGCCACTATTGATATAATTAAGCGCTGTGAACTTTATGTGGTGATTACCTATGCGCAGACCTTAGCCCTAACTACATTGCAATGATTATGCATTTTACAAGCATAAAGATAAAACTAAACAAACAGAGCTAGCTAAAAAATATTGTTGTCTCCTTATGTAGCAAATAGCCCATTCTTGAACAATACAATACTTCCAAAGAAAGACTAAACACCCAGAATAATGCAGACTAAGTTTGGTGGGTTAAAAAAAACTCTATGAGAAGAAGCTATGCTCCTCTCCGCATTTCCTCAGGTTTCTGCTGACTCAGATACTTTTACGGGGCAAGAGAGCCAAATTCTGAAGTTAATAAATTATTTTTTTTTAAAGACAACAAAAGAACAGATGTGGTCTCTGGAGGAAGAGACTAGGGAAGGAGGTGAAGTAACAGACCCACACATCTTCCCACAATCCCCCTGCTGTAACGCCTCATTCTCAGCGGCTTACCAATGAAAGAAAAAACAATTTAACTCTGTACAGGACCATTGCATAATATTGGACAACAAGATTATACCATCACAATGACAGAGCAGGTCTGCCTCCAAAGTCCTCCAAAGACGTGCTTGTGAATTTGAACAAGCACACTGTAAACAATGTACCGTAAAGCCATTCTAGTACTAAGTTTGAATCTGTCTTCATATGTCAGCGCTCACTTTGACTATTTTCATTGCACAGCAAAATATTAAATGTGATACTGGACAGTTCTGTTTCAAATCTGTCAAAACAATACTTTCATTTCTGGGTTAACAAACTTTATGACTGGTACATATAACCAGTGAGTCACAATCATGTGATAAATGTGTCCCTTAAATCTAATATAAGACACAATATTGCAGAAGAGACATTGGTCCCAAAGAAACCAAGACTGATGTGCTTTGAAAGCACCTTTCTAAAGTCGAAAATAAGTTCTGCGAATGCAAAAATGAAACCAAGAACAGCTAGCTGGTATGGGTGACGTCTGCAGAGATAAAAACAGAGCTGTAAATCCTTTTCTCCATGGCTGAAACCAAACATGCCAGGTACATACTCCACCCTGTGTGACTATTCCAGTAAACAGGTATGATACAATATCAATAGCATCAATAGCTAAAGGAAACTGGTGCAGCTAAGCCATTGTCGAGCGTAATCAAGCATTTCAAGGCAGAAATGGGAAGGAAGTAATGCCAGCAGAGACCAACCACAGCAACATGTGGTTTCACAGAAATGTCATGCTGGTTTCCCAGCAGCGGCCTGTGACACTGCTGCTCATAATGACAACTGAAGAAACAGCAGAGTCACTCTAGAAAGGCGTGCTCATTAGATAACCAGGTTGTACAGTAGTTGAGATGGACAAAACATTTTGAGCACTGCTGTCACAAAACCAGATGCATCATTCTGATAACAGACCACCAAATAGCTCACTGCTGTACAATAGCACAAAAATGTCATACAAACTCATGACCTCATGATCTAGAAACAGGACTCCAGTGACAAATTGTCTGCAGCACAGACTGTGGAAAGTGGAGTGAGGGGAGGGTTTACTTGTTTGATTAATCTTGCATGTCTACACCCTCATAAAACCTTTGCATATCTGACTAGATGAAAACTGAATAGTAATCATTTATTTCAAGTTTTGCACTCCTCTGTTTCTGCTGTCATGCCAGGCTGGGGTTGTGGGAGGGGCCATATCAAAATAAACCAACCAAAACAGGCCAGGCCATGACCAAATAAAAAACCCACAGGGACATCTATGAGACAATTTGTCTTAAATATGGCTTGGTTATAATTTAAATTTGTAAACCAATCCAAAGCCTTGTAAAGGCAATATAAAGGTGGTGATTCAAACAGGAAGGTACAGCGTTGCTCATGTCAACACAGTCACAACCAGCAACTTTGACCAAAGCTCGCTTTGTAGCAGCGAGAAGGTAATTTATGATATTATTAACTTGGAAATCGTAAGCATTTGCTTGCATGTGGTTGCTAATTTTGTGTGGGATATGTCAGGAAAGACAGCAAATCCAACCAATCAAGTCCACAACAGATTTCTCCATGAGAAATTTGAAACAGAATGTCTCCAGGCGTACTGTAGGTCCATAGTCACATCTGGCCTTGCATGGCTACTAAGGGCTCAAATAAAAGCAGCAGCACCTCCAGAGTGAAGTGAAGTAGCAAGCTTGTGTTTTAGGAACAGACACTGGGACAGTAGCCGATTAGAGGACGGGTGTTCCAGGCGGATGCTACAGTATGCTCTGTACTGGCCTTCATTATTAAACGTGTTTAGCCAGGACAGCTGAGGGCGCTTCCTTCATCTGATGTCATAGGGAGCTACACATACCAACTATCAAACCCAGGAACATTCCTTTCATTTCACATTACATTCATATTCAGGTTTCCATTTGTTTGTCTCAGACGGTACATTACAGATATTCTCTGCCGATACTAGACTATGAAATGAAAACAGAGACCCAAGTGAAGCACACTATACCTAAAGGTACTTGTGCTCAAACTTGGAAACCTTATCATTTCAACCTTTTAACACCTGTGTGTTACAATAATGACCATGTAATTTGAGCAAACGGGCCAAGACAAGGTCTGGATCAGCGTATTGTGTTGCAATATATGCCAAATATACCCTTTTACTGCAGGGGTTGTCACTGTTGGGACAAGTAGAGAGCGACATTTTCCCCAAAGGAAGAATGCAGAACAAAAACAGAAACGTGTATCGATATCGCCTTAGGAAAATAATGAACCGTGTGTGCACAATGATTTACTGTTGAATTATGTCCAAATGAGGCGCGCTTGAGACAGTAAATATAGCAATGTTCTATTTATTTACGGGGCTGTGTCATTACAAGAAAAGTTGTGTTTGTTTTTTGTTTTTTTATTCAATCCTAGCTTGTATTGGTCACACTGTGTCAACTAAACAACCCTGTTTTAGAAACCCTGCGGCTGCGTTGATCACAAGGGCAGTGAGTGAGTGACTGAGGTGATTATGGAACATTTTACTGCAATTTCACAGTATGACAGTACGTCACAGGTTTTGTAAACCCCACCCGTCGGACGTGAGGTAACCACTGTGTCCCAATGCAGGAGAAGCTCGGCTTCTCTTTTTGGGTCAGGGAGGAATATGCCTCGACTTGTTTCTCGCTGTACTGCAGACGGCAATTACTTACCCAGCAGGCACTCGCGACAGGCCAACCCAGAGCTCTCAAACGTGAAAGACAGCGTGTGACGTGGGGATCGCGTGAGACCCGCGTCCTCTCTTAGGACGCAAGCTGTGTTTACCATTCTTGCTGACCGTAGACCCCTTCACATCTGCGACATCACTTGCCCTCTGGCTGAGTCAAAGTAGGGTCGAACATAATAATATAAAGCAGACATGTCTCCCTTTAGTAAGTAATCTCTTCACTTCTAGCAGAAAGCAATACCCCCCAGCGGGAGAAAAAAAAACATATTTGTGAACATGCTGAGAAAAGAACAGGAACACTGGATGTTTGTGTGTGTGTGTGTTAGCTCTTCAGACAAGTGAAAAGCTGAGATCAAACTCACTCCACCATCAGCTGGCCTGTGCAGAATTCTCTCGCCATACAAGGTAAATAGTTTCACCCACGAAACGGAGCCTGAAAGGCTAAACACGAAGGCCCTTTGAAATCTGATTTTAATCTGTCTTTAAGAACGAGGAATTTCGTTGATCATATCATTGCCTTTCATTTATGGCTGAGCCAACACATGGACCGTAAACGCTTTGTGTGCTTTTATCTTAAATAATACATACTGTACCTGACATGTACAGTAGCTGCACACATGATGCAGGCTTCGTTCTTTTAATAGAGTCTCCAGAATCAGACAGACAAAGTACTGGGCTTGATAACACATAGGAAAACATATGAGCCAAGCATCTTACCTGTGTTTCTCCAGCTCATTGTGCGATGATCTAAAAAGGACAAATAAAGGACACATATGAGCATGAGAACAAGTTCTGAAATACAATGAAATAAGCAATTAACAATATATGAGGACTGGCTGAATTATTTGGTTAGTGAATGTTTCAGTTTAAAAGCAGGACAGATGAAAGTCTGAACTACCTAAAGATATACTGTAAGAAGACTACTAGTATGTTAAATTATAAAAGAATAGAGAAAAACAAAAGAGGAAAGAGATGCAGTATTTTCACCTATTGACCCTATGTTTAGGTTGTTCTATATATCTGAATATGGAAGCAGTTGAAGTACATTAGGCACAGCCTTGTGTATATTATTCTGCCTTGAAATACTGTGTGCTAAACTCTAACGGACGGTTTCACAGACATGGATTAAGCCTAGTTCAAGACTAAATGAGAACGTCAATGAAGATCTCCATGGAACAATGTTTCTAAATCTAGGACTAGGCTTAATCCATGTCTGTGAAACCGATCCTAAGTGTCACTCTCTTATTCAATGAGGCCTTCCTTGGCACAATACATTTGCATACATCAGTAAATTAATTTCCCAAAAATTAATTCAAAACTATTTGCATTCCCCTTTATCTTATCAGCCATGTGTGTTGTTTTGACTAAAAACGCATGCAAAGCAAGATTGCTATTTTGCTGAATGTTGACATGGATGTGGATGGCATCTGCCAGTCCTCCCAACTGAGCCCAAAACGGCCCTCAGAGAGCACCACACACACACACACACACACACACACACACACACACACCCTGCCATCACGTACCAGGTTTTTTGCATGTGTATGCGATGCTGCTGTTACCGCCACATGCTGAGCTCACGGCAGCTCTGACACCAGTATAAACACGGTCAGTCTAGGAGGCCTGGACGGATAGCAGTATGTGGCCCAGGGCAGGCCTATTACAGTATGACCTGCGACTGGGAGCAGCAAGGACACAAACCCTGTTCACGTCACACACTGAGACGTCATGGATACTAGGCAAACAAAGGCCTTGACTGACAACACTTTTGCGTTAAACTATCTCCCCCACCCCCCCTGTTTGCACAGCAGGGTTGGCATGTTGCTCTCTTCACAGTGGACAGTGACCGTGAGTGATATGTCATGTCCCATATTGTGGCGGAAGTAATCAAATTCAAATGACCAATTTATAGAGACATCATTCACAGAGCAAGCATGGGGCTTTACCAGGAAATATAGCCACTGGTTGTGGGGGATGGGAATGCAGCTAGACTAAGTTGGCAACACTAAAAATAATACAGTTAGGCCTACTCACTTTTATATTCAGCAGTCAAATAGAAATGGATAGAATAGAAATCCAGTGTGCAGTGAAAATGTGTTATTGATACCTGACCACAAAGAATAGAAATATCTTCATGCCCTCAAAACTGGTATTGCAGCTCCTTGTGACATGTTGCTAATGTCACACACACCACATGCCAGGACAGGGCATGTTGAATTAACATAGTAAATGACCTCGCTGATGAAGATGAATACATCAGAGCATTCTCTGTACAGAAAGATATCTCCCAACGCTTTGCTAGTGTTGTTGTGTACTGTACATCAACATAATTAAAAACAGCAACTGAATGTTGAGTGTGTGCATGTGTGCATACGTGCGCAAGTTTCAAGTCAGATCATTTAAATTATGAAAATTCAAATCAATGATTTCCTCTTGTTTTCCTATGACAATGTGTGTCTCAACTGACTGTGTGTGGGAATAGTGACGAAATACTCCCACATACTACATAAAGGATGTTTGCCAAAAACAACATGAGAAATCCACATAATTTGGGCAAGGCCCATTGACGCTCCAGCTGGAAGAAACGTCCAGGTCTCACTAGCTACCACACCCACCTGCCACATCCTCACATAATCCTCTTTGCCCCCTCCACACAATACTCACACAAAGTCACATGTCAAAGACAGCTTTAAAATATAATTGATGATGCAAGCCTTAAAGCACTTAAGGACAAGCCTTAAGGACATTAAAATGTCATTAATAAATCTTAATAAATGTTTATAGTTTTCTGGGTTTCTCCTTTCCCCTTATATCGCCTCAGGGCTTGTTGTGTGAAACTTTAGCCTGTGTCTCTCTTATCCATCCGGGATTTGCATGCATGCTAATTTGACTCATAACTGACAAGATCAAGTCTTTGGCGCTGCGCCTGCCAGTATGCTACAGTAGGCTACAGTAGGTTGTAGCATGCAGATGCATTGCCAGCCAGCACATTGTTAGATCGCTTTCTAAAAGACTGAAAAGGAAAAACAAGAGAATTGTAATATTAAGTTAGTTTCTTAATGTGAGCTTTACCGCTTCTGAAAGGGTTTGTGTTAGACTGAAGCACATCGGATAAAAGAGAGAGTGGGAGCCCCGTAGTTGACGCTGTACGCGTGGCAGTGTTTATACGAGATCAAAACAGCCAAGCCCAACAGAAAGATGGCGTGTGCATGAACAGTGGGAAATAACAGATCCCTTCAACTATGTCTGTGCTGGCAAAGAATGAATATATTTACCTATTGTTTTGAGTTTTTCTTGAAATTGGCGAAGCTTTCGTTTTCTTTCTGGAAAAGTCGCTATCAAATGGTAAAACAGACGCATAACCATGCTCTGCTTCTATTGACAAAATAAACAAGATCAATATTAATCTCTTGCAGTGTCGCAGGTAAATTAATTATTGTGAATAATTAGTTCAAAAATGTTATAATAAATAGACCAGCTGTCAAATTATATAACGTGGTCTCTGCGCTATTTCTCTAAATAAAAGACCATGCTAGAATAAAACAAATGTACTTAATTTAGGCTACTACCAGTTGGCAAGTATTGTATGCTTTTAGGTTGACATGCCCCATTGTGATATCATTAAAGTGATAGGAAACAGCATACTACTTTAGTAAACAAACACATTGGCAGCCTATAGGACAAGATCACTTACTTAACGGATAGGCTACCGTACACATACAAATATGTATGCGTAGGCCTAATACAATTTACACAAGTCGACTGCATGAAATATTTTCAAATACTACTGCTTTTGTTTTGTAACATAGGTTGCTGAATCCAGTTCACAATATTCCTACAGTAGGCTACATTGCAAGTGACATCATAGCTGCACTGACAGGGCACACGTACAACTTCCCATTGGACATAATATTTAGGCCTAAGTAGGCTACTATTTACGTCGTCTACTAAACAATATGAACATTTTGCCAGCTTGACTATTATTCATGACATACCTCTGTCTCTTCTTTCCAAGTATTCTGCAGCCTCAAGCAGAATTGAAAGAGAATTAAGTTCCATCTTGTATTCTCGTTATTAAAAAAATATATATTTATATACAAAATATCTATTTACAGAAATGTACAAGTGATCAAAACTATGCAGTGATCTGATGAAAACCTGAACTGGTTTCTACTGATATGAACGTCTATCAGTTTTGAGTCTACTCCAAACTAGTCACATCAACAGCGCATTACTAAAACTCGTGTCTGAGTGATTGTATTGTTGTCCAATGACTAAAGTCTAAGGGCGGTTTGAGGAAACGTGAAGTACTTTCTGATTGGTTATATAGTGTAATAAGTATGCATTTATACCTTGGCAACAGCCTGTGAAATCCAGCCCCTTCGTAGTTCATTGGTTTGGTTAGAGATATCCCTCTGTTGATTCGCAAAGAAAAATATTGGGCGTGCCTCAAACATTGAACTTTCTGTGTTGTTTTGGTCGTCAGGGTGGGTAACTATGTGAAACGACGTGATAGTCGCCACGGATGCCATGAATGTATTGTTTGTGCACTCTATATGGCTCCTTTACATCACTTTATTTAATGTATTGTTTGTGCACTCTATATGGCTCCTTTACATCACTTTATTTAATGTATTGTTTGTGCGCTCTATATGGCTCATTTACATCACTTTATTAGTGATGTACATGATGTATGTATTCTATTAACGATGGTACAGTCACAGGGAGAGATCGTTTTTACATTTGGTTTTCATATCGTCATCTTATGCAACTTCGGGACATTATTCTTACACAATTATTGATTTTCAGAGTACCGGTAGTAGGCTATGCTATGCATTGTTGTATAAAATAAGTAGGCTAATCGATATGCTTTATCCTAATGAAGAAACATGCGCAAATAGATCTTTGGATTTGAGACCTGCCGGTATTGCAAGTAGGCATACAGTATGGTTAGCTACTATACATTTGTTAATTTGTAACCACATTGTTTTCACAGACAGAAAAAACCGAGATCAAGTGAAATTAAATATTTTAACTATGACAAGCTATTATGTCCATTATCTGTTGTGCGATTGACACTGGTTGTATATTGCTACAACACAATTATACAAAAGGGAGACTTAAATATATTACAGGTGCATGCGTTACATGTGCATGCATTACCATCATTACCATTGCATCAAATGTATTTCAATTGTTATGGGTTTGTTTTTTTTACTTGACACTGCTATTTCATGATTTACACAGATGTAAGCAGACTGAAAATGTATATTGTGTACATACCAATTATGTGCTTTGTAATATTTTCTGTGCAATTTGAATTCACAATGCACAAATAGGCTTTTGTGCTTTTAGTGTGGGTGGGTCTTCTACATTCACTAGTGGAGCCTTTTATTTTGTTTCTGCTGGCCTAATATTCAGTATGTCCTTGATTACATATGGTAATGGGAAAAGTAGGGTGTTTTAGAAATGTACTAGCTGCACCAGCTTGTTTATAGTGCAACCAGTGCAATCATACTGAGAACATACTGTAGATGTTACACAAGCTGTTCACACCTATGTCTTTTTTTCTAGGCATTTTAATGTGTTCAGGCCATGCTTTCACTCTATTTTTTTTTTTAATAAAGAAGTAATTTAAATTGTGTACATGCCATGGTGGACATATTCTTACCGCTATTACCATTATCTTGGCCTATCATCCGATAATATTAGTCTCTTTCATTTCTTGTACAAGAATCAATTATTATCAAGAATATAATTATTTAGCTTTCCAATAAGTGAGGTGTTACGTATTGGAAATCTTAATAATTGCTTGTAAATTGACTGGATTAATATGATGCTATTCTAACCTTCCTAACAGTCAAAGCACTGTACATTATTGCTTCGCATTCACCCATTCACACACTGATGGTGGTGTCAGTCATGCAAGGCGCCATCCAAACACTGGGAGTAGCTAGGGTTAGGTGTCTTGCTCAAGGACACTTCAACAGCATGGAACCAACAACCTTTTGATCACCTGTCGCCCTGCCACCCTGGGTATTTGACCCGCTTGGGTCAGATGCTCTCTTGCATGCTGGTAATGCTAGAACAAGACTAAAAGCTTGTCTCTTAAAGCATGGTGCTTCACACTCCTGACGTCAAAGCAATGCAATGTCGGATTTAGATAACCTATACGTTGTCGCCTGAGTAGGTATACAACAATGTCCCATTTGATACAAACCACTTCTCAGACAACAACACATTGCCTTTGCTCAGGGTTAGCATATCTGTGTTTAGTGTTATATACAGTACATGTACAATATTGTAGTTTTATTTTGTTCTAATGTAGGACATACAGTAATATAGTTGAAGCTATTAGTTATATATTAGTTATAATGTTATACAAACTATGTTAAACATTACTGTACTATTACTGTACAAGTTCAAGCTTAATGGCCCATTTAAAGGTATAGTCATTCTGCAGAAATCTTAATTTAAACTCGATCAAAACAAATACACCTCTTCATTTAATGCAATAGGGTGCTCTACCTCCCACATTGTAAACACACTGTGAAGACTAGAATATTGTTGTTGTGTGCAATCTGCACCACTTTGTTTGTGTTCCTATTCACAGAGGCAGGGCTGTATAAACTATTTTTTCAGCAGTCTGGGTGGCTTCAAATCCTTTGCATGTCTGTGGACTTCCTCATATTTGCAGATATATTAGGTTATGTATAACTGCTTTAATCCCAAATTGTAAAGTTATTTGACTTGGAAATATATTGGTCTTATTCAGCCTTGTGATTGTAGTTCACATGAGCAAGCATAAACAACTTTAAGATGACACAGCTCACTGCAACATTAAGCAGCTAAACTCTTCTTCAATTTGTATTTCTAAGCCTATGTCTCTTGGTGATCAGAACGTGTACAGTCAGCAAACATTTAACCTCAGTAACAGAGACCATCCCCCAAA
This sequence comes from Speoplatyrhinus poulsoni, assembly GCA_025447795.1. Taxonomy (NCBI): domain Eukaryota; kingdom Metazoa; phylum Chordata; class Actinopteri; order Percopsiformes; family Amblyopsidae; genus Speoplatyrhinus; species Speoplatyrhinus poulsoni. The sequence continues at coordinate 22,126 of JAOEGT010064971.1, forward strand.
CGCATTTTACCACCATGAACTGAATAATGAAAGTCACTCCAGCACGGTTCACAGTGTACCAGCACGTTGAGTACTATCCTCATAATGAACTGCGTTTATTAAGTGAGCCAGTATACAAACTTCATTAGGCTCAGCCAGGATTTCATGCGGTAATTATGTCCCAGGACAAGATGGTGTTTTTGCATACAAGCTACGTGAGTCCCTTGATCTCCTTTATGACTTCATCTGCAGATCACAATTTTCCATTCAGTTTCAGCAAGCTTGATGCAATACACCACATTGATTGCATATAGCCACAAAATATACGCATCGTAGTGACTAAAACTACTGTGCACAGGTGATTTATTTAAAGGAGCATCCTATGTGTCACAAACAGGGATGTTCCTTAGAAAAACACGAGTTAACTTGCTGGAAATAGTCCTGGGGCGAGGCTGCACATTCTGATTCTGAACAGGCATATTTTTTATTTGCATGGGCCCATACACAAGTGGTGTCACATTACATCAGCAAACCACTGAATTCACATCAGACTTACTTATTTTTTAAAATTAAATTAAAGCCAAAATTCTTACTGTGTGTACATTGTGTGGGAAATTCTTTTTGGTTTAGTTTATTTTATTCTGCTTCTAAATGAAAGAAAATATTTGTCTTGTCCTGTTTGTTTATATATCACACACACACACACACACACACACACACACACACACACACACACACACGGGCCAATTTTGAAAAACAAGGCATCGTATTGTGTTGACCTCAAAGCAAAACTCTATCTTGACATTGGCAGTGCTGTTTTCATACAGAATGAAAGTTCTCTCAGCATGAGCCTGATATGAACCGAGACTTGTGGCCTTTGATGCAGCTCTGCTCCAAACCTCAGTCCGTGGGCTTGGCTTTCTTTGTTTCAGCCAAACTATCACATCAACAGGACTCCCACACATGCACATCATCTCAGATACACAGTCACAACAGTCAGCGAGGAAGGCCATGCTTTCATATCGTGTTCCATCTTGGGTACAGTATGCCGTGCTCTGCAGAATACGGTTCACGGTTTGCATGATCAGATACAGTACTGTTCAAAATTATGATTAGTCTTCACTCAAAAACAAAGCATTGCATACAGTAGTTAAGGATGCATTTTGGACACATCGTGTGTTTAAATATAAGCTTTTTTATATTTTGAAATATTAAAAGCTTATATTACGTAAGACCAGCCTAATGTCTTAGCCTTGTACTCTACAGTGACACCTTGTGCTCTGACCACTGACATACAGTAAATGGCGCTGGGTGCAGAGGGGAGCCAAGGCTATTTTAGATGGTAGATGTCTTGTGTGATTCAACTGGACTAATATGGATGCTCCATGGTTGTTATGCTTCCTGGCTGGAGAGCATTGCTGGTCCTACTGCTAGTAGCGTTTTCCACTCTTCTATGCTGTAATGCCCATTGATAATGACTTGCTCAAAGTTGCTGGTTGATTGTAAGCTAGCCACCATCACTGTTACACTAGTAAGCTTTTAGCAATGCACATTTGATTCAGTGTAGCCGTCATTGCTGCCTCCAGCTACACTCTGCGTGTCTCCTGAAATGTTGTGTTCAGTGCAAACCAACAATGTAGTGTGTGTGTGTGCGTGTGTGTGCGTGTGTGTGTGTGTTTCCTTCCACACATACTTGATGCAGCATGGCATCAAATTCACATGTGTTTTATTTTATTTTATTATATAATAAAATAAATATAATGTTGTTCCACATTCAAAGTTTGTCCTCTGATGTTTGACCTCCTCACTTGTGCTTCAGCCTGCAATAACAATTGACCATTATCGCTCCCATTAAAATAGTTATTGGTTTTATAGTGGTGCTGGTTGAACGAGCACAGGAACATTCGACACCGCTTCAGCACACACACACACAAACACACAAGGCAACAGAAGAAACTAAAAGGTGGGGGGGGGGGGGGCAGGGGTTTGTGTGTATTTGGGTGAAGGGTTTCAAATAAAAACAACCATATCTGTGACCATAGCAACTGAGGAACTTTAGTCAATCCATACACCCGAACAGCATGTCTTCAACAACAAACATCCTCCCTATAAATATGCAAACTGGGCCTATCCTCATGAGTGGGCTGGATTCCCTCCTGGTAGTTGAATAATAAAACATGACAAGCCTCTGCTGGTGATACACAATTTAAGACTAACCCTCCCTTCTATTTGGCTTTTGTTCAACAGGGAACTCTTGCCCGGATGTCTAGATTTACAATTCCCCGTGTCTTTACTATTTCACTTTAAATACTGAGTTCATAGAGCCCATAAACAAGGAAGTCAATTGATAGTTTCAAATGTGAAATAAATAAAAGTATTGCTTACAATGTACCACCATCTGTTTGTGTTTTGAGCATCTGGTAGGAGTGTGTGCGTGTGTGTGTGTGTGTGTGTGTGTGTGTTTGTATTGTGTTTGTATTGTAGGCATACTTGGACCATTTGACCTTCATTGGCGAAATATGCATCACAAACTTTTCATCAGCCAGCTCATATGTAATCATACATTACCGGGGATATGACGACAACACATTCCAGCAATATCGCGCTTCTGTAATTACTAGCATCTTGGTGTGTGCTGTGTTTTCCTGTGAGCTTTTGTTCCGCATTCAATAATATGTTAATAATATGATGTAGCATGTAGTATGACAGCTGTTTTATGATCACCCATTTAACAACCAGTGGGTGTGTGTGCGCGCGCGTGTGTGTGTGTGTGTGTGTGTGCACGCGTGCGTGCGTGTGCTTGTGTGTGCGCACGTGTGTGTGCGCGCGTGTGTGTGTGTGTGTGTGTGTGTGTGCACGCGTGCGTGCGTGTGCTTGTGTGTGCGCACGTGTGTGTGCGGGCGTGTGTGTGTGTGTGTGTGTGTGCACGCGTGCGTGCGCGTGCGTGCGCGTGCGTGTGTGGTGGAAGGCATTATTTTAACCATTTGTCTCATGGTGCATGGTTCAAGGCTTGGTCCATACCTGTTCCTTTACTAAGGGAAAACCCCTACTATAAAAATATAACAAATGTTCATTTCACATTCCCAAAACAGATACTGCAACCCAGCCAGAAAACCACCTTGGTAAGAGTGTAATCACAGCAAGACACCTAACTTCTCCCTCCCTAACTGCTCCCGGTGGTCAGATGTCTCCTTGCATTCATACATCACCATCGGTGTATGAATGTGTGTGTGAATGGGTGAATGTGAGGCAAATACTGTAAAGTGCCTTGGATAAAAGCACAATATAAATGCAGTCCATTTATCATTCGTCATTATTGTCTCTCATTGAGTAATGCACTGGAACCTTCATGTTTAAAGTGCTGAATGTAACCGTATAGTAAGATCGTGAGCAAGCTTTCTACACAGGTGCCATATCCTGTTGACCCTAAAGGCAATGCAGGCCAGGTGATTGTATGCGTGTGTGTGTGTGTGTGTGCGTGTGCGTGTGCGTGTGTGTGTGCATGCATGCGTTCGTGCGTGTGTGTACATGTACATGTGTGCATGTGTGTGTCTGTGTGCGCGTGTGTGCACATGCGTATGTATGTATGTGTATGTGACGCGACAGGGGCTAATCTAGACATGCTAGCAGCGGTATCACCTTTGGGCACCTCCCTTATGTGACTCACGCTAGCCAACCTCTAAGCTAAACACCAGCATTGTCCCGGCCAGCGGGAGGAAAAAACTTTGTGTTGCTGTTGAGCAATGTTATCGGTCGAAACAATAGGCTGAACCACAGAAATGCACGCTTGTTTTTTACTTCTCATCTCATGGGCTAAAAAAAAACAAAAAAAAAACAAGGCAATAGCCATACAGGGTTATTTGTGATGGGGGAACTGAAAGAGCATAATCCATATTAATAACAAGTGGAGGTGTTCGCTGGTTCGGCGTACGTCCATGTGTACGAGTGCGGTGTCCGTATTATCCGTCTGTATTAGCATGTGAACTCCTTGACACACGAGGGCTGGCTGAATAACCACAGCTCGCATGCTATCGGCTTATTCATCATTTTTAGTGGAGGAAAAGTGGAGAGGAGTGCTGCGGGCTTTGGAACACAGGCTGCAGACATCTCAGCACAGGAAAGGCTGCTGGCCTCAGCAGACACACAGAGAGAGAGAGAGAGAGAGAGAGAGAGAGAGAGAGAGAGAATGGCCCACAAATGCACAGCTGTTTCTAATCGGTAACTCAGCACCGCGGGCTGACCTACATTCTGCTGCCTGCATGTCTTTGAACCCTCGGCCATGCCAGATCCAGCCACGGGGGAAAGTAGAGGGAACCGGGGATCAAAACAAGACAGAGGAGGGTGCTGGTGTTATGGATGGATGGGAGAAAGTGAGAGAGGGAGAGAGTGAGAGAGAGAGAGAGAGAGAGAGAGAGAGAGAGAGAGAGCGAGAGGTAACAGTTGAGGAACAACCAAAGCTGTGAGGTGTGTTTTGATAAGAGCAGGAAGGTAATGCTACGCCTGTAACAGGTTAGGTGTGGTGTGGTGCGGCTGCATGCGAACGCCAGGCAGCTACAGCTCTTTTGCGCGCTTGCAAGTGTTTTCCACACAGCCCACAAGTGCAGCTGGGCACATCTAAATTATGGGGGTGGGTGAACCATCCATTTTCTCATCCTTTGCGATGAAATCCATATTGTTTTCCCTATTCAATGTTCACACTCTGTTCAGAGGTCTTTCTAAATGTGATAAGGTTCTCCGGTGTGCATATTAATGAGTCCCCTTTCATTAAATCTGAAGCCTTGCTAGCTAGCATTCCTTGAATGCAGAGGAGGGGAACAGCCGGGCTCCTATCCTCTCATTTACTCCCAAACAGAAAACGTTCCGTGGATGAGGCAAGCTGACACAAGGGGTTAACTGTATTGTTTCTGAAGAACTGGCGGAGAGGCACAGAGAGACAGGGAGAAAAATAAGGTGCTAGGGCTAGAAAACACTAGCCGTTAGCATAGTCTATACAGACTCTGTCTTAGAGGGAGGAAGGAACTTGGTCACCGTGTCTCAGGCCTGCAAAAAAAGTATGAAAATAGAGCTAGAACGGGAGGGGAATGGGAGAGAGTCAAAGCCAGCTTTTCACTCACTACTCAAGAATGCATTTTGAGGGGCTAAAGGCAAACACGGGCAGTCAATACAGTGACTGCTTGAGGTTTTCTTGATATAAAAAAACAACAAGGTGTGAAAATGTTAGAAAATGTCATCTCCTACGCAAAACGTAATCTCCTATGGCGCTAAGAGCAGGTGTGACACCAATTGCTACACACAACCCCAAAGTGGTTTGCAGCACTCATACAAACTGAAACTGCTATTTTTATGTATACTAACCTGTAACCTTTCAATGACAGCCTTCATAAAGACACGTAACCTCCAGTCAGAAGTGTTAAAGTGAAGTGAAGTGAAGAAGATACTCGATGCACATACATTTTAAATAATGTTTACTTGTTTATATATGTTGCTATTAAAATAAGTGGTTCATAGTTGTTCCCTTTAGTTTTCTGGCAGCTGTGGCTAAAAAACATTAAGAGACATTAGTTGTTTCCTCCTTTGGAAATCGATGTATTTATCCATAACTGTTGTTTACCACCTACTGCAGAGTGCCTGTCGTAAGAGAGGCCCTCCAGCTCATCTTTGGCCTCTTGTATGACAGGCAGGCTTAAACAAAGGGCTTGTGTCAACAGCCAATAGCGCCAAACACTGAGGAAGCCATTGTGGTCCTGGCAGGGTGTGGTGGGGTGGGGGTAGATTGGTCAAATATTATCTCCTTGTTTCATCGTATTGCTCCACATTTTCATACTCTCTATACAGTATAACTACCCCTCTGTATGCTGGTCCTCTGATCTCTCCCCCCCCCCCCACCGCACTCCTTTATAAATCCTGCTGTCCGAAGCTCAGCCATCCAAGCCCCAGGATCATAACTCAGCCTGTAAGCCTGTTCCTGACACTGCCCTGGATCATTAATATGAAGTGGGCAGACATGCATGCAACTCACTGTAACTCCCACCAAGCTCTTTCTTCATTATGCACGTGCTCTCTGGTATTGCTTATAGTCCTCTTGGGTAAAATGGTCAGATTTCTATTGGTTACTATTATTTTGGAATACAGAGCACATACACTGACGGTGACACACACAGGCAAGGGTTAATTAGATACAGCTGAACCTTGGCCTGATACCATTCTGTTTATTACAACAATGTTGGCATGGCATCTTCTCTCGCCCTCTCGCTGTGATTGCCAGAGTCAGGTGTGCCGTAGTCAGAGCAGAGCAGAGCCGGCTGACCCACATCTCTCCTTTACTCACGTGCCAGATTGTAATACCTGCTCAGGCTGTTTTTAAAAGGCTAAAATGACGTATGCTCATTGTATGCTGACATCTTCCTTTTGTGTTTCTCCCTCCCTGACTGTAGTCCCATCTGCTCTGCTCTCTGTCTCCAGCCGTTCTGTGTTTCCCTGACTCTCCTTCTTGGTGTCCGACCCTGGCTTCCTTGTCTAACCAACTCTTCAGACACCAGTCCATTCCTCTAGTCTCTCAGCCTGCTCCTGAACTCAGCACTGGTCCATATCCATGTCCCCCAAATCCCTAGCGCAGCTTCGCCCAATTGCTCACATGATGTGCCCATGTGACCCACACAAGATGGGTAGCACAGTTTTTACGTTTTCTTTGATGTCATGTCAGTGTAACGTGAGAACCAGTGACCCAATGTAAACATGTCAACTTATTAGGCATTCACTGTCAGATCTGCATTGCATCCACGCAGTTAGGGCTGGTTTATAGCCCTGACATTACTGTAATCACACAGAATAGACTAGATGGTTAGAAGCTGCCAAGACTTGTCCTTGTCCTCTTTCAGGACATCTGTACTGGAGTTGGGTCCTCAAACAAGGTGGTATTCAGTCGTGTGGTGGGAGCTAAAGGACTCCATGTCCACTGACAGCTACGATTCATGTTGTTACACGTGCACATACTTGATGTGTACATGCATAAAGTAGATTTATATTTGATTTTGTTGAAGCCATCTTATCCCTGACCAACCAGATTTTCCCGTCCAAATACAATACAACACACATTTTTTAGTGTGTGAGGCAAATACATAGACAATGTTGAGTTGGGCTGACTCAATGTAATGTTGTCTGTACGGGCCTCTCACAAAAAGGATTAAGGAGCACATGTCTTTTCTCCAGTCTAGCCTGTTATGGATGACCCTGGGAGAGCAGGCTGCATACAGGCTCCACAGCATATTCACACATATGTGAATATATAAATAGGTGGCTGTGTGAAGAGGTCTGTATTCATTTGTGCGTAATATTTCACAATATTAGCCGAATTAATTGGGCATTACCACATTCCTTGTTCGTTTAGAAAGGCTGCTGTGGAAGTTAGTCTTGTGATTTTGTCGGTTTATTTTCCATACTTACACACAATTAACAAAGCTCTTATTATACGGTGCAACAGTATTGCACATAACTTTCCCTACAGAGGAGGTTTTAAAGGAGAGCTATACATTGTTTTTACTGAGACTTGGTTCGCTGTGTATGTTCCTAAGGCAACCTGTGGTTTGTCTTTCTCTGGTGTGATAAGTGATCTGGTGTAGTAGTGACTAATGTCTAGTTTGATTGCTTGTCAAACCTCACATAGGTATGCAGTCGTATTACCTGACATCTTAAAAAGACAAGAGGTGTTCCACGTTCAATCTGCCAGAACAAACACACAGGCCTTCACGTGTGTAATAATCATAATTGAGGCTAGTCAAACTGAGAAACACAGCACAGCACTATCACATCACATATGGTATAAAATATTTAGTTGCTGGGCCAACAATGTGTAGGGCGGCCTATAGTGCTATGTATAAAAGTAGGTCACTAATTAAGACATTAAAATAATTGACAGATTAATATATTTATAGCAGAGGTTGTATTTGTACAATGTAATCATTTTGAGGGCCCTGCAGTACCTTTGAGAACCCCCTAGAGGTCACTCCTTGTTGAAGACCTCTGGCCTATTAGGCATTACAATTTCTTTCAGCAGTTGACAATAAATAGCCCGCAAATATTTCCAAACATAGCTTAGGGTAAAAACGCCTGTTACATGATGTAGCCTACATGTTAATGTAGCCATAGGCATATATCATTTCATTTTCAATTAGTCCAAATACCACTTATGGTTTCTGTTTCACTTCATATTGAACATTCAACAGTTTACAGTAAATGCGAGTAGCCGTATAGGGAGGACTGTTGTGTGCATCAACTTTAATCTGACGACATTCCATTCCTCCTAAACAAAAAACAATTAACAAATATTTCAATGTAAATAGGCTGCCTGCTGTGTGACTAGGGTGGAACGGTACCGCCTTTATAGACATTTAATAGGCTCTATATATATATATCCTGTACCCACCCTGCTTATTGTTTATGGTGAATCCGTCCACGTAAGAGTTCCACGAGTTTCTCACGTGTAACTACTGTACCCTGGCTTGATTGCTTATGAAAGCATAAAGGTATATGCTAAGAATTAATATCGTGTAGTCTATTGCCCTCTTGTGTAGATAATGTGTAAGAAGAGGTTTTGTTTATTAGCCAGTCTAGGACCTAGAGTCTAGTCCACCGATGAAGAACTTGGCGCTGGCCTTGGTTTATAATTTTTTTTTTACCACTACAACAATGTTTGATGCGGAGTATCTTTTTACTAGATAGGTATATAATATATTACTAACGATATGCACACAAAAAAAATATCGAATAATGTGAAGAACCCTGCTCTTACATCGCATTATGCGTTATTAGGATATATTAGGCCTGTAGATAATGTAAATTCAAACAATTGCATCATGATCAAAAGAAACATACAATCACAATCATATGAGTGATTTTCTTTTCTAAACATGCATCAGGACCACTACATTTTCACCTAATAATAACAGTGAAGGGTATCAAAGTATATAACCAGGACAGGTTTGCAATAATGAGGCATTTAACAAGTCTAATGAGAGGTGCTCCTCAGCCTCTGCGGCTGTTGCTAAGAGGCCCGTCCAATCATATGAGCTGCTACGCTTTCCAAGTAGTTTGTGGGCAGGAAATACATGACATCATGTACAGCTCCGACCCTATCTAGAAGAGAGTGAAACAAACATTATCTCACTGCTACAAACAGCAAGTCGACCCTTGAATCGTTTGCATTGGAATGCTTTCCCTGCCGTTATTCATGCCTAGAACCTCTGCCACATTTGGAGTGGCCATAGCATCCTGGTCTGTCCGGTGTGTTACGGACTCTGGGAGGGGCGTTTTTTACGCACGGGGAATGGCGGTTGGGGAGGCCGTATCTGCGGAGCGGCAGAAAGATGGGGGCATAACTGATTAACATCTCTGTCCTCTGCTTTTGTTTGGCATTGTGTTTCCGTGTTCGTCTCCCGTCATGGATCCAGAGAAAACGTTGACATTCTGCCTTGGTTTAAAGGCGGAGGAGGTACGACGATCTATAATATTAATACATACGATGTAGCATATCTAATAATGCATGATGTCAACAGCTGGGTTACAATTATCTCCAGGGAACATGCTTTTATTGGCCTGTGTATAGTTGACAAGCACCAATGGTGTTGGAAAACAAGTTATTAATGGGTATGGTGTTTTTAAGTCTGAATTTCGATGGTAATTTTGTAATGTTTGTCATGTTTGTCTGCATCATTTAAAAGGCATTTAATTGGTTTTGAATATTAGCATAACATTTCTCGGTTTTCATCTTAATTGTCAATGGTCAACAAACATGATACAGCCTATAATGTTTTTCCGGGCTTGAGAGTGAGTTACTTGTTGAGATGTATTGTGCAAACTGCTCTTCCATGAAAAGTTGATTTCCTCATTCATTTGCTCCTTGTGGAGAAATTGCTGTAATGCACCAAATAACGAATTTAATTATATGCCTGCCATAATTAAAATCGTTTTTATTACCAGACACTGGTAATAAAACCAATTTACAGTTGCTTTGTGTTGCTACAGTAATGCACCATGCCTGTAGATTTGAACTGCTGACAAACACTGGATAAGATTGTAGTACAACACAAAATGCTATTTGTTGTGATTTTCAACCATACCTTTCTGCATACAGTGGCTGGAGAGAAGCTGACAGTGGAAGTGACTCCACTAACATGAATCTTTACAGGCTTTAGTTCTCTGTTTGCTCTAACATGCTTCACTGCCATATTGGCTGCAGTCCCGGGTAACACACAATGTGAAAAGACATCACACTCTCACTTTTTCTTCAGTGACATTCAGTGCATGCACTGCTAACACACTAAAAACACATATGCGCATGCGTGTGCGTGCACACACACACACACACACACACACACACACACAGTTTGTTTGTTTGTTTGTGAGGATAGGCTGGTGGAGTTAACTGTATATCGGCTAAAAACCACTTATGGTTTTTCAGTGGTTTCAGGGGACATGTAAGGGTGTTGTGTGGTGGGGCTATGCCACAATACCTCAACCACACATAGGTTGTCTGAAAATCTGAGAGTGTGTGATTGAAACACAAGCAATCATTTCTACGTATTAGCAGCTCACTCATTATTTTACATTGTGAATGGGAGTGGCCAGGTTTATTTGTATTTTATCACATCTGATGGTTGCTGCATTTGTTGCAGTGCATATGTAACCCTACTGCCGATTAGGCTTCAGTATTGTTTTGTGTATTTAATGTGTGTATGTTCCTTTAAAATGCGGA